>CM053030.1:237059319-237086819 GCA_028564925.1 Lithobates sylvaticus | reverse complement strand
CTCCAATTCCACCAACCTGGTGGCCAAATAGGTACCATAGGCCTCTTTAGCATTGGGGGGGTACTCAGGAACTGTCTGGCTTCCCGAATGAGGGCAAGTGATGCCTCCTCTGTCCTTGTCACCTTCCTGGGCCTTTTGGTGGGAAGGCAGAGGGGGGGCTCCTGGGATTCTGTGAGGCTCCTACTGGGCCCAGCCACCTGCTGGCTGCCACTTGGCACAGCCTCCTCTGGCCTGCCACTGGGCACGGCCTCCGCCTGCCTGCCACTGGTCACAGCCTCCTCCTGTCTGCCACTGGGCAGGGCCTCCTCATGGCTGAGCTCATCCTGTGGATAAAAAAAAAAGGGACATAGTTTGCTTTATTAATCACACACAATTTTCAGCTCATGACTTGCAAATTGAATGTTAAGAAATAGAAAAGGCTATCATTCTGACCCCAGCATTTTTCTAGCTGGTCATCAACATTTTACCAACATTTTTAGCCAGTACTGTATAGTGATATGTATACATATTTTGGGGATAAAATCATTGATTTGTAAGCAATTCTAACATTTTAGTTAACTTCATTAATATTAGGACAATCAATATTTCAAAAAACGAATAAAACTGGCTCCAGCTGGGCACATCCACTTCCTCAAGGATGGAAGGGCTTGGTTGTTCCTGGGAAGCCTCTGCTGGGGTGGAGGGAAGGCTGCAGGGAAGGCTGCAGGGAATGGTCCAAAGCGATTCCCTCGCTTCAGTCTGGTCCCCCAGAAAACTGAGTTTGTGGAAGTACCACAGCTTGGGGACATAAACATCATCTGCTGCTGCTCCCCATCTGAGGGAATTCTGTATCTTATTGTACTTCCGCCTGTACATATTCCGCAAGATCCCAATTTTATTTTCCACAAACTTAATGTTTGCCTGAGAGACTTGAGTCTTGACAAACTCCAGAAGTGTACCCAGTGTTGCCTTCCTTGCTTGCTTGTTATAATTCAAAGTGTGCTTGACCTCCCACAGGTTTCGCATATCTCTATATTTGTCAATAAAATTGCTCAAAAAATCCTGCTCTTTAAACGGATAATTTTTTTCTGAACAATACACAAGACAAAAACACTAATGTCAGTCCAAACTCTCATTATTATCTTATACCAATATAAGGCACACACACACACACACAACACACACACAACACACGTACACACAACACAACACACAACACACACACATAACACAAAAAAAACACCAATGTCAGTCCAAACTTTCAGTATCTTATCCCAATATAGGCCTCAATTTTGAAGCAGTATAGGCCACTGTGATGGGCCAAGTTCAAACCTTACCTTCGTTTAGGACGCTCGCTACTTCCGTTTGGACGTACGTACGACAGTGTACTAGCTTTATATACGCTGCCCATGTGTCAAGCTCCGCCTGCGTCGCCCGCATCGCCCGCCCCTGACATTCTATATGACGAATATTCCCCGCCCCTTCTCTCTTCGGTGCGAAGTGGGAGTATATAGATAAAGATGGTGGAGACATTTTCAGGAACTAGTGCAGAGGAAAGCCCGGAGCCCCAAATATCCAGATCCAGGAGGAGATTGAAGGCCACCAACATGGCCTTTGAAGAAATGGTGGAGATGATGGACATTTTGAGGAGGGAGGACTATGATGGCAAAAATGGTCCGTACACCCGTCCCAATTTGCAGAAGGACCAAATAATGTCCTCAGTTGTGATCACTCTGGAGCAGCAATTTGGGGTACGACGGTCTAAAGACCAATTCACAGCAGCCTTTGCAATCAAGCTGTCAGAGAGCGTGGAAACAAATTCAGCACGCGATCAATAGGACACGACTGGGATAAAACAAGGACTTACCTCCTGTTTCCCTTTGTGTATCCCTCATACGCATGATCCAAGGGCCTGATTTTTGAGCATTGTATCCAACAACTTGCCACCCAATTGAACCTAAAACAACTATATCTTCCTGGGAACACTTTCTTGGAAAATTGAAAAATATTCTTTATAGGAACACTTTCAACCCAAGATTCAAACACGTTTTAAAAGTACGTTCTTTGACGTCATCGTAAGGCAATTAGCTCTTTATTCCCCTCTCCATTGAATTCTCCCTCGATCAGGGAATAAAATATAGAAAGCTCCTGAAGAAGCATTACACGACGTGTAACATGTAGGGCAACCAAGTACAAGCTTTTTATGACAATACTACCCTCATATGGTTCATAACTGTCTGTCTAATGTCACGCTCATATGATGAAATTTGAACAATTTATTTGAATTTTAGTGGCAAAATTTGATCCATATTGACGCTTTTTAGTAAAATTGTCTGTTAGCTTGTTGTTATTTCTATATTGTTTTCAGATTGTCAAGATGTGTTTAGGGTTTTGAATAAACTGTATACTTATGTTTTTAATAAAAAAACTTTTATTGACTTAGATTGTACGCCTAAAAAGTTCATCATTTTTCAACACAAGCTAGTTGATTTTCTTTATAAAATTCAAATTCCCGGGACGTGGCACTTATATTTTTAATCCCATACCGTATCCACAATACCATTATGTGGTGATACGGGAAAAAAACTTTTTAAATAAAGACCAATTGAGAAAGCGCTGATCCGACCTTAAAATGAGGGAGCCGGATCAGTATCGAAGAATCAAGAAGGTGCTTAAAAAGTAAGTAAGTACTTGTCGTGTGTTCTTATTATGATAATTAACTTGCATTACTGTTGTACGATCATTCGTATATATCGTTTGTTTGCCAATAAATACGATGTATGTAAATATCGTTCGTTTGTCAATAAATGTCTTATTAAAAGAAGTTTAGGATATTATTGTGTAGATGTCTTTGAAACTAGAATGATTTGAAAACTTGATTCAGTGTAATGTAAGGAGAGGACACAGCAGCTGTTTACACATCTGGACTCAGGAGCACTAGTGTGGGACACCAGATAACATTTTTTAGAGTAACCCGCACAGTTGCTCCAGGGGATCCTTGGGGTGTCTCCATCTGTGAAACTTGGCCAAAAAAGGTAAGTTTTGCAGTTTGGTTAAAAGGGAATTTGAATCATGTTTTTAACTTGGATCTTTCCCAAACAGACAATTGTACACCACTTCAAAGCAATGTTTCATATTCCTATTTCTGGACTCAAATATCTGTGTGCTAAGTATACCTTTTGTTTAATTCTCATAGGGGAGAAAAGACTCGGAGGACACCACTCAGAGGACACCAGGGACCCCCCACATCGCCAACAAGATTGGAAAATCAGCCCAAGCCCCCCCGAGGATCTGGAGGAAGGAGAGGTGGCGGAAGTGGGTGAGATCTGCTGCTTCCCACCAGGTGAGTGTCTGACACCCCAGCTTCAAGTAATCTATGTATGCCTGCATATTTCTAAATATATATTTTTTCATCAATTTTAGGTGATGTTCTGGTTGTGGAAGGGGAAGCGGTGAACCCATTTACCAGCGACAGCGCCCAAAGACTTATTGGGCAGATCATGGCCTGGAATGGGGAGATTGATGCTATGCGCAATCGGCTGGACATCATGCAGCAGGTAATGAAGAACATGATCAATGTTTTGGGGAGAATCTAATCCCTTTTTCCCTAAAGCACAATTGATCATGCTCTTCACTTCCTTTTTAGATGACCACATTCAGTGTTTTAAATTTTTTTTAATTTTAAAAGCCAAATTTTGAAGATGCACATGTGTGTCAACATGTGCTATCTGCCATCAGGAGATCTCAATGTACGCGTTTTGTGGGTGCAACCCCTTCCTCATAACGCTAGTAGGTGAGAGGAAAGGATTGCACCCACAAAACACATCCATTGATCCCCCATGATGGGAGATAGCACATGTTGACATTACCCATTTGGACTCCAAATGCGTGTGCATCTTCAAAATGTGGCTTTTAGAGGAGTGACATCACCTTCGAGTTATACACGTTGAACTTTGTAAGTTCCACAGTTGTGTATGTTCTTTTTAAAAACATGCCTGTTTCCAAAAAATATATTATATATATATATATATATATATATATATATATATATTGCTGAAAAAAAACAAAACCCCAAAAAAATTGTGAAAAAAAAGAATTTTGTTTTAAAAAATATAAAACACAAAAAAAATATATTGAGTAAAAAATATAAAACACCAAAAAAAATCAAAAATAATGTTGAATCCAGTTTAAAAAAAACGCACATGTGTGAATGTGCACAGAGTAAACATTTTAAAAGACAACAGTGGTGTGAAAAAGTGTTTGCCCCCTTCCTCATTTCCTGTTCCTTTGCATGTTTGTCACACTTAAGTGTTTCGGAACATCAAACCAATTTAAACAATAGTCAAGGACAACACAAGTAAACACAAAATGCAATTTGTAAATGAAGGTGTTTATTATTAAAGGTGAAAAAAAATCCAAACCATCATGGCCCTGTGTGAAAAAGTGATTGCCCCCTAAACCTAATAACTGGTTGGGCCACCCTTAGCAGCAACAACTGCAACCAAGCGTTTGCGATAACGTGCAATGAGGCTTTTACAGCGTCCTGGAGGAATTTTGGCCCACTCATCTTTGCAGAATTGTCCTAATTCAGTTACATTAGAGGGTTTTTCCGAGCATGAACGGCCTTTTTAAGGTCATACCACAACATCTCAATAGGATTCAGGTCAGGACTTTGGCTAGGCCACTCCAAAGTCTTCATTTTGTTTTTCTTCAGCCATTCGGTGGTGGACTTGCTGGTGTGTTTAGGATCATTGTCCTGCTGCAGAACCCAAGTTCGTTTCAGCTTGAGTACACGAACAGATGGTCGGACATTCTCCTTCAGGATCTCTTGGTAGACAGCAGAATTCATAGTTCCTTTTATCACGGCAAGTCTTCCAGGTCCTGAAGCAGCAAAACAGCCCCAGACCATCACACTACCACCACCATACTTTACTGTTGGTATAATGTTCTTTTTCTGAAATGCAGTGTTCCTTCTACGCCAGATATACTTGGAGCCACACCTTCCAAAGAGTTCCATATTTGTCTCATCGGTCCACAGAATGTTGTCCCAAAAGTCTTGGGGATCATCAAGATGTGTTGTGGAGAAATTGAGACGAGCTTTGATGTTCTTTTTGCTCAGCAGTGGTTTTCTCCTTGGAACTCTGCCATGCAGGCCATTTTTGCCCAGTCTTTTCCTGATGGTGGAGGCATGAACGCTGACCTTAACCGAGGCAAGTGAGGCCTGCAGTTCCTTGGACGTTGTTGTGGGGTCTTTTGTGACCTCTTGGATGAGTCGTCGCTGCGCTCTTGGGGTAATTTTGGGCGGCCGGCCACTCCTGGGAAGGTTCACCACTGTTCCATGTCTTCGCCATTTGTGGATAATGGCTCTCACTGTGGTTCGCTGGATTCCCAAAGCTTTGGAAATGGCTTTATAACCCTTTCCAGACTGATAGATCTCAATTACTTTCTTTCTCAATTGTTCCTGAATTTCTTTGGGTCTCGGCATGATGTGTAGCTTTTAAGGATCTTCTGGTGGACCTTACTGTGTCAAGCAGCTCCTATTTAAGTGATGCCTTGATTGTGAACAGGTGTGGCAATAATCAGGCCTGGGTGTGGCTAGAGAAATTGAACTCAGGTGTGGACAACCACAGTTATAGTATGTTTTAACAAGGGGGGCAATCACTTTTTCACACAGGGCCATGATGGTTTGGATTTTTTTTCACCTTTAATAATAAACACCTTCATTTACAAATTGCATTTTGTGTTTACTTGTGTTGTCCTTGACTATTGTTTAAATTGGTTTGATGTTCCGAAACACTTAAGTGTGACAAACATGCAAAGGAACAGGAAATGAGGAAGGGGGCAAACACTTTTTCACACCACTGTAAGTTTGTGAATGTTTCCTTAAAGAATTATGTAGGATGCAACAGCACAGGATAATGTGGTTTATTTTATAGTCCGCCATATTGATGGCTGTGAGAAACAGACGGAACCAGCTGGCCATTATCCCAAAGGTATTCTCCACAACTCTTATCGCTCTGGCCAGCCGGTAGTTAAAAACCCTCCTCTACGGGGTGAGGGTCCTTTGGGTCTAAATTAATTTAAGGACACACATTACATTTGGACACATTTTAGGGGGTGGGGGGGGGGCTTCTCAATTAATTTAAGGACACACATTACATTTGGACACAATTTAGGGGGTGTTTTGGGGAAAGCAGTACAATGGAGCTGACAATATACATTGTTAAAGGGACTAGGCTATAGGTGTATATGTATAAAAGAGAACGCCAAAAAAATATAGTTGTGTACAATGTGATAATAGTGTAACACAAAAAAATATAAAACTATAAACTAAAAGCTTCTCCCCTGATTGCACAATGTGAACAACAAGAATTGAAAAATAAATAGAGGGCACTAGATAGAATTAGTAACATTACACAGTGACAATCATTACTGCCAATGACGGCTAGAGTGCACATGAGTATTTAAAATAATAATCTATAAGAGTGTTTAGTACATAAAACGCAAGAAAAGTGCTTATAAGCCTACTGAAATAGTGGGATAATTAATAGCAAATCACCCTCATAGGCATAAGGGTGATAATAAAGTCCCAATGTAGCAACCACACTTAGTGTAGTGAATACAGACGTCTTCTATATGAATGATAGGAATTCCTTCACCAAGGCACAGGAAAAACGACACACTATTGTGCTGTACAAAAGATCTGCTTACCAGAAAAAAATGACTTCATTAATTAAAAGGAAGTCATAAAAGCTTGTGCAGGATTGTGCCTGCTCACATGTGGAGACTTGACAACTTGCAGGAACACCCCTCCTCCCCGGATAGTCAAACATGGGATATGCAAAAAATAAATGCTTCCATAGTGTAACCAAGTTTATTAAAAAAATTGTTAAAAACAAAGACAAAAAAGTCAAATGGACCCTTACATTCGTTGGTGCCCACCCGGCACTGGGGCTGTTCGCGTCTCTATGCTGTTCGTTTAAGCGCGTCGGCTGTGAACCACCTCCGTGGTCAGCGTGCGCTCCAGCTAGAGGATCGTGACAGCCAGGGATACCGGATGTGCGGCAAGATCATGTGACCAACGTGACGCTCCGACGTACGTTTTGTTGTGAACGTCTTCAGGGATGCGTACCTTATTTATAATAAAAGTGGGCGGATTCATGGGCGTATACTAAATACCGAAGGGGATGAATAATGCTTACTGTTGTTGTATGATTTGTATATTAAACCGATAGGCCAATGACAAAAGCCCGTAAATCCTCGATATTTATTTTAAAAAAATTAATTAAGCTAGTAAAAAAGAGGAAGAGATAAATTGAATTTAAATAGATAAAAAATCTAATGGAAAAAAACACACACAAGGAAAGGGGGAGAGAAATATAGTATGCAGCCACAGTGCCAGTTTACATAATATTCAAAGATAAACCCGCTACACATAGCCTCTTTTCTGTAATTGTATAATTCATTATCATTTCTCAATAATCATAATAGTACATACAAAAATATAAATATTAAGGGATATTTAGTGCAACATGTACTCATTGAAATAGATCAGACACCATTATAGGTGTCTGGAACCTCAAAATAGGATTCCTAATTGGCACAGGCAATCCTATTGGTGATGAAAAATATTAGAAAAACTCTCTAAGAAAAACCTAACATGTGGGAGGGGAGGGGGCGAATGGTCTCAATCGACTCACATACTATCGTGATTTTGATGCGCAGTGGGCTTATAAGCACTTTTCTTGCGTTTTATGTACTAAATGCTCTTATAGATTAATATAGGTGTATATGGGCTGTAACATGGGGGACCATTAGCTCTCGTGGTAGATGCGTTTGTTAGTGATTCAAGCCAGTCAGGAACTATTTTTAAGGGCATGATAGCCCATTTTTATTAAAAAGGCAAATGAAAGTCTGTAACATAAAGTTTTCCCACACAGGGGTTCTTCTCCAGCAAATAAACACTCACAGAAAATGCTAGCCCACCTGGCTCTTTAGCAGTACCTCTGCGCTTTGTCCTGGTCACACAGACCACAGGATTTCCTCACTGAAGATGGCTTCTCTTTAGCGCCCACGGCTTCGCTCTGGCCTTAGTCCTCAAGCTGTTGCACTGCCTCTTGCAGTCGCACGTTCTGGCTGCCTCCTGCAACCTGCAACCTCTCTGACTCCTGGAGACCTGCTGTCTCTCTGGGTGTGGAGCAGTCTCCAACTGGGAGCCATGAAGTCTTCCCATACTCTCATTATAAGTGCTGTGCTCACCTGAGCACACACCCTGCTGGTAATTTACAAAATCTGGACACAGGGTTGGAGATCCCGTCCCACCCAAGACACTATGGAATCTCCAAACTACAGAGCCCCATGACCAAATACCAAAACCTGGAGAAAGCTGCAAAAGCAGTTTTCTCCAGTCCACATTTATGCTCTGTAGCCTTGCACCAAGCAAATGTGCATACCCTGTGTCCTCCAAATTATCAATTTTACCTAGACAGCATCTCCTACTGTCACAGGGCCCAGGATTACATGCTGGGGAGGTTAGTGAAGGCAAATATGCATGTAGGTCAAAAAAGGAGTTAAAAAAAAACTTCCTGCATGCATGAGGATAAAGGGGACATTCACAGCATATTCCAATCATGGTAATTAGGTAATGATTAAAATAAATACAATACATTAGCAAACATTAAATACATATAATGTAATGTTAAAGGATACAACTTACCTTAATATAGTCCTTCTGCAGGACCTGAATAATGTCAGAACAGGTCTCTGAGATAATGATCCCCAGAGCCTGGGGGGAGATGTCTGTCGAGAACTTGAGGTCCCGAAGGCTTCTTCCAGTCGCCAAGTACCGCAATGTGACGACTAGCCTCTGCTCTGGAGTGATGGCTTGCCGCATACAGGTATCCTGACTGCTGATATAAAGGGGTCAGCAAAGCCAGCAGACGGTAAAAAAAGGGGTCCGTCATCCTGAGATAATTCCTGAAATCCTCAGGATTATTCTCCTGGATCTCATGAAGCAAAGGCATGTGTTAGAATTGGTCATGCTGGAGCAACCAATTCTTCGTCCATGAACTCCTCCTCGCCCTGTTCATGGACTGGGCTCGGGTCAAAGTATTAACCCCAACACCAAGCCCCCACACAGCACGAACTCGAGAACGAGTACGTCCATGCACTATGGCTTCAAAACGGTCGGCTGGTCAGAACAAACTTAAACAAACGCACTGAAGAACAGCAGGGCCTGTGAAGAGCAACCTGAAGAACAGGAATGAGCGGACCAGATTGCCCTGATATGCAGGTACGAACTGACCAACACGCACTGAAAACCAGATACAAACCCACAAGCACAAACTGAACCGCAGTAAAATGATCAAAATAAGCCGGAGTCTAAAAATCGCGAATCGTCTCTAATCAAACTTCTACTAAAATGAGATAAATACAAGATTAGCAGAAGGAGCCCAAAGGGTGGCGTACTGGGTCTTGAACTTCCTTTTTCTAGTCCTGTCGTACGTGCTGTACATCACCGCGTTCTAAACGGATGGACTTTTGGAGTGATCGTGTGTATGCAAGTCCGTTCGTTTGAAAGTCCGTCGGAACTCCACTGCAAAGTCCATCGGAAAATCCGGTCGCATGTACATGGCATTAGGGGATGATCAGTGTTTTTTTTTTTTTTTTTACACTTTGATTGCTGTTACAACGATGATCATTATAACAGCAATGCTTTCAACCATCATGAATGAGTTTCATTCATAACAGCTGTGACTACCAGTGATCTGTGATTGGCTACAGCTAATCACATGGTACAAGGTGCTGGGATTGACCCAGGTACCATGTGATAGCTGTGGGCCAATCACAGCTTAATGATATAGGAAGCAGAGCTGAGATTCATTCATAACAGCCTTGTTAAAATTGTGGTCGTGCGATCCCAATATGTGTGTGTTTGTGTGTGTGTGGGGGAGGGCAGCAGGAGCAGGCACTATGATGTACATGTACGTGATTATGCCTGCCATCCGCCCAGCAGTAATATTACTGTGGCAGTAAGCAGGTGGTTAAAGAGGACTTCAGTACAGACATCATAGTGAGGGGAAGTCCTCATCTTGGCTGTGTCATATGACTGGAGCAAGAAAGGAACGGTTGCTGTCTGGGAAGCATTGGGTGGTGACTTTATGGGGTATTGTGGGTGCCCAACATTTTTAGTTTTTTATGTTGCAAAGCATGGCTATGCAAAGTCAAACAACACCAAAAAAAGTTGGCTGGACACAGCATTCCCCGAGAATGGGCATCTGGTGTGGACCATGTCCCCTGCACCTAGTAGGTATAGAAAGTGTGGCGCTCTAAATGCTCAATAAATAAATGCTGAACATTTAAATGGGGTGATATACAATTTATAATAAGTGCACATCAAAATTATATCAAAATAGTATATGTCTTACACACCGTATGCAATGACCAATGATTGAATTGTTTAACACTGGATATAGTGCAAAACATCACATAGTGACCGTAATGTAACAAAATAATCCTGAATGGTGATATTTATGAAAAAAATCTACAATAGGAGCAAAAAACGAGATCTTATATATACATCTCTGATAAGGCACCAAAAATGAATAATGCTAATCACTTAAATTTTCTAAAATAAATCTACAACTGTGGACAGTTCAAACATGTGACATATATATGTGTTATAAAAAACATATAAGTGACTTGTGGAGCTTGTCTGAAGGGGTCTGCCACCAATTGGAAGAAGGCTTACCAACTGTCGTGGACTCAGATAGGCTTTCGCCGTATGGGTCTTAAGCGATTGATGGTGTTAATTGCACCGATAGAAACAGCAACTCCCAGCTTAAACACACAGCAACCACAGACAGGATCTTTCACTAGATATTCCAGAGGGGCTCAAGGAAAGGATAGTGAACGGTGTATGGTATGGTTCATCCCAGGTGGTATTACCGACAATAAAAGAATGGAACCATATAGAGTAATAACATCAAGCGATTAAAATTTATTGAAATCACATAAATGGGTACTCACATGTACAAAAACGATTAAAGGCATATATGAAATTCTGGCAGCAGTGGCATCAGCAAATCCTGTCCCGACGCATTTCGCCTCAGTAAGGCATCACCCCTATTTCCTTTAGCTCAATTATATTAGAACTATTGGGTATAAGAAAACTGTCTTTTTATTTTTTGCACGCAAGTACATTAATAACCCTCATTATTTTGTTATTATAAAATCACATACAAATTTATTTGTATACAGCACACTTTATATTTATATTGTATATTAGGTGTGGTTAGTTCATTTAGCGCAGCTCCTTTCCTTTTCCTTATTCACTGATGCAGTATAACATTTTGAGCAGCAGCTTCACTTTCACGGATAGCGCAATTTTTTCTTTTACAAATATATAAGATCACGTTTTTTGCTCCTATTGGAGATTTTTTTCATAAATATCACCATTCAGGATTATTTTGTTACATTACGGTCACTATGTGATGTTTTGCACTATATCCAGTGTTAAACAATTCAATCATTGGTCATTGCATACTTCAGTGTCTAAGACAAATACTATTTTCATATAATTTTGTGCATGATGTGCACTTATTATAAATTGTATATCACCCCATTTAAATTTTCAGTATTTATTTATTGAGCATTTAGAGTGCCGCACTTTCTATACCTACTATTTTCATCTAACACATAATTGTTGTGCAGCCTGCTGATCCCTTTCTTTCCACTTTTTTTCATATCCCCTGCACCTCCCTAAGTATGCCACTGATACCAAAAAAGACAAATATCATTGGCATAATTAAATTAGCTGGATTTTGCAGCTACAGAGAATGCTCTAGCCTTAGTTTTGTAAGAAATCGTGGACCGGCAAGACTCTAGTAGCCCCCCTCCTGTCTTTCCAGTTGCTGTCATAGATAAAGTGTTTACATACACATATCATTCCTGATTGCACCATGCATCAGCCCTGAATAATGGAGTGTGTATTTTAACAACACAACAAGAGTGCTAAACATATGAATATGACATTTTTACAGACCTAGGACGAAGTCGTATTAAATTTTTCTCATGAATATGCAAGTGCTCTATAGAAGCTTGTGAATGGTGAAATAAATATTAATAATTTATCGGAAACCTACTGCAGACTATGATTATCAAAGTAAATGGCCCATAAAAACAAATAATACATTTTTCCATTTCATTTTAACTTAGAAATGCTCAATCCGAAAACTTGCTTGAAAAAGCTATTTCAATAAGTGCAGTCTGAAGCTGTTGCTACCTATTGAACCTATGTTTTAAATTAGAGCTGTAAGAAAAGGCCATGATGTATTTCTGTTTATTCAAACAGTCAATCTAGTAAACCGCTCAGGGAATTATTAGACAGACAAATTAAAACAACAGATGGACATGCAGAAGCATGCTCAAGGACTCCTTTTCAGCTACCCTCCTGACAATATCTGAAATTCACTGGTGTTCTATTTACAGTAGCTATTTCAAATGAAAAGCCTTTCTTTATTCTGCCTAGCTGTCAGTCTAGCAAAACCCAAAAGATATGCTTTTGAAAGTGTGATTGCATCTTCCTTCCATATAATTTGAAGTTTCAATAGCAATCAACCTGTAAAGTAGCTTTCACGTTTTGTTAACAATGTAAAACACAGACAGCACCTTTATTTTTAATAATGCAGACATTACAAGAATATGTTATGTCACATTGAGCAATTTGCAGCAGTTCTATTTTGCACAGAGATTGTATTTGAAGAAGATAAACCTAATTTTCTTTCATACGTCTTGGTAGAAGAAGAGAAATAGTGATTGTGTTTTGAAAACAAGAGGCACTTCTCTTGATCGAAGCCATTTTAAATATTTGCCAGATGCACCACATGTTATATTGGTTTAATTTGTAATCCTGCAATGCGCTGTATACTGCATACATTAGTATTAGGTAAACTATTATGACACATCTAAATCCTAAGGATTATTTGCACAAACTAACATCTGCTCAAGAATTAACCTAAATCCATCATTAGTAGAAAAAAATGTAATCACAATATGCTGCAGTTTTCAGCATAAACAGAGTATGTCATATATACAATCATATTATTGGATTGTTATGTAATATGCCTTTAGCATTACATTGTAATTTCTGCACATAAACAATAAAACATGTTGAATTAACTTGTTTTATGTTATTTTCTCTTAATGTGTGGCCACAATACTCAAAGGGAACTCACTTTTTTGAAATTGCATGTCAGGATACTCCAATGCCGTATTTGTCTGGCCTTACAACACGCAGTGGTAAAAAAAGAAGAAAACAATTCCATCTCCACATCATTTTATTCCTTTAAATTAATCCCCCTTATGAAAATATCTGACATTAATCATTTTGACACTCCAGCACTAATCTTTATGTCCTCCTCCACTGCCATCCTCTGGTCCTCTAGTTCAGTCCACTTCCTGTACGCTCAGACCAAAATGGGCACACCCTCCTGAAGTCTTCATCTGATCAGCCTAGGCCAGTGATGGCGAACCTTGGCACCCCACATGTTTTGGAACTACATTTCCCATGATGCTCCACTACATTGCAGAGTGCATGAGCATCATGGGAAATGTAGTTCCAAAACATCTGGGGTGCCAAGGTTTGCCATCACTGGCCTAGGCTGTAGACATGGGAGCCGTCAAAAAAATTGTTTTGTTTCGTTCCATTCCGTTTCGTATAAAAAAATACGAAATTTTGTTTATGAATACGAAATTTCGTATTTTGTACTTCCTCTGAGTGATTGGTGAACAATAGACAATACACTTGTGTTATGTAACGTTAATACGTTTTCAGATCAAAACAATAGCAGCAGAGGGGGCGTGATGACGTAACGCACGTCACGGAGGGAGGAACCTGACAGAGCCGCGAGGTTCGAACGCCAGCAGGGACTCGGAACGTATCGGCGCGGTATGGAGGGTGAGAGCCTCCGTGACCGAGGCTGACAAGCCACAGGACCCCCCCCCCCACTGGCTCCGAGGAGAAGCAGCGCTCGCGGCAGGTTCCGCGAGATACACCAGGCAGCAGGAAGCCAGAACCCCCACCTCGCTACACCGTACATCAAATCACGGCGTAATCGGGCGCCCACCTCACGGAGGGGAGACCGGTCTTGAGAGGGGAGGTAAGAGACCAGGGGAAGGAAGCGGAAGATGGACTGGTTCTCCAGTAGAGGAACAGAAGACTAAGGTACCCCGAGAGGGAATGTAATAAATACTCTGGATCGCATGTTAATACAGCAGGAAATGGAAAAGAAAGGATTGTTTGCCAAGAAGCGTAATGTATGAGATAACCCTGTATATTTTTGCATATTGAATACAGAACCTGCAAGAACTGTTTGGTAGGAATTAGTACAGGTATCCATACACAGCAAGAGTACCTATTTGTTTCCTTGTATGATACTGTGAAGGAGGTACAGCAGGAGCTGCTGAAGGCGACCCTGAGCTCGACCAATCCTTTTTTCTGGTTTCTGTTGTCTTTATTCTCTCCCCCCTTCTTCTTAACTCCCCTGCCGCCTGGAAAAGCTGATAGAAATCAAGAATTGAAGCTGCGTCTATCTGCTGTGAAACCTTACCTGTTAAAACTGTCTTTTATGAACATATGTACGGGTGGGGAAATGTGAATGTGAATGGGAACAGGCGCCGGGGGGAATAAAGGAGGAATGGGGATTAAAACAAGCGGAAGATAAGTGGGGATATAAATGTGAAAATAACGTAGAGGAAGACTCGTCCCCCCCCTGACCGCTGCCCCCCCCCTCCTCTCCCTCAGGCTCTTCTTTTTTCTTTCTTTTTTTTTTTTCCCCCTCCCTTTGTTTATATGCCCCCCCCTTTTTTGGCCTGAGTGCTGTGGACCAAGTTTGTCCTCTCTAAAAAGGCAATATAGGTTGGGCAATATATACCCATGAAACTGGGTCTGGAGCAAGGAGTGGTAGAGTACGGAGATATTAATAACTTTATATCATAATAGAAACCACTAGGACCCCTCTCCGAACCCTGTATACCCCCCTTGATCATCTTATGAAGGGGGTATAGCACCCGGGATTGGGCCGAGATAGGAAGGGGGACGAAAGTGGAATAGGGGACCCCCCACGACTTTCTTTTTCTCTCCTTTTTTTTTTTTTTTCTTTTTGTATTAGAGTACCTACTGCCCACCTATGACCCCTTGTACAGCCGGTGTGCTGTTAAGAAAAAGGGTGTGCAAATTAAACCTGCAAGGGAAAGGACTTAGACACCAACAAATAAATAAACATCATAAATTATCCCTGGTGGGTACAGTAAGGGCAGAAGGAGAGCACCCCCGGAAAGAGGGGAAGGTCAAAGTAATTAAACAAGCTGGGGAAACGAATAAGAAAGACAAAGGAAAGTACGATGAGTAAAACAACGAATAAAACAACAAAGGGGAGTGTCCCCATAACCCCTAAGGCAACAAGTAGCACGATAAAACAATACATGAATCAGGGAGCAAGTCCACAAGGAACGGAACAGCAAGGTAAATTAGACAGAAGAAAATGTAATGTCCCAAAATCCGGAGAGGCTCCAGACCAGTCAAGAGGAGATATAACCGCTGAAAGCGAATCCGAAATAAGCAGAGTAGAAGAGCAAAGAACAGACTCCCAAATGCCAACGAAAGAGGATATGATGGACATGTTTCTGAAACTCGAGACTGCAATTAAGGCAGATATTAACGCACTAAGAGGAGACTTAGGTCAGCTTTTGACGAGGGTCGAAGAGGTTGAGGAAAAAACGGATAAACATACTCAGGAATTAAGTGAATTGAAGGAACAGGTCAAAATAACAAAACGCAACCAGAGGAACATCTTGTACAGACTGGAGGACCAGGAGAATAGGAATCGAAGACAGAATTTGAGAATGAGATCGGTCCCAGAGATGAAGGGTGAAGACCTAAGAGAAATAATGGTAAAAATATTCAACCCCCTCCTCGAGAGACCCTCAGAGGATTTTCCAAAGATTGAAAGGATCCACAGGGTGGGAAGAACCAGAAACGCAGCGGAAGGAAGGCCAAGGGACATTATAGCTATATTCAGATTTTATGAGGATAGGGCGGAGGTCTGGGCTAAGGCACGACGGGCAGCTCCTCTGGTATATGAAGGAGCGGAGGTGCAGCTATATGCGGATTTGGCTCCAGATACTCTGACCAGAAGGAGACTCTTGAAACCTCTCTTGGAGCAGATGAGGATACAGAATATCAAGTATAACTGGGGGTTTCCAGCATGCCTCATAGGACAGAAGGAGGGAATATCTGCTCGATTGGTCTTCCCAGAGGATTTGGGAGAGTTCTGTAACAAATTGGACCTCCTGATACCAGAATTGCCAGGCTGGATAGATGAAGAAGTCTAGGGGGAAGGTGGAGACGGAGGGGGGGGGGACCCTGGAGAAGGAGGGGAGAGGGCCTGTGGCAGGGTGTATTACATTTCCACATTTGCAATGTTTCTGTTTTCTCTGCCGGGATCAGTGTCCCCTCAACTACGGAGGGATAGGGAAAGGGAAGGGAGGTAGGTGGCGGGAGAGGGGGGAGGGGGTAAGCGGGCAATGAAAAGGAGACGAGAGAGACCCAATGCTGGGGTTCGACCACCATGCACATACATGCCATCTACTTCCATCATGATTGGATGGGAGGATGTGCATGGGCGGCTAGTTAGGGAACCCACCTCATTAGGAAGGAACCGCAAATAGCCAGGGCGTACCGGGTCATAGGCGAGTCCGGGGTCGGGAGAGGGCCACAGGGAAGGAGGGGTGGGGGAGGGGGGTGGGAAGGAGAAATGGGGGAACAGGGGGGTCTGGGAGGAAGGGAGGGAAAACAGGGGGAAAGGGAGGAGGGGGGAGGGCGGGAGGGGGGGGGGGGGGAGATGTTGGGGAGGGAGGGAGGGAAGGAAAGGGATTTGGGGGGAGGGAACCTCATCCACCTCGGCTAGTAAAATGTCTAGAAAGACGAAGAACAAACATATGTATTTGGGCTGACAGTAAGGAAAAAAAAAAAAAAAAAAGAGTATAAATGACTGAAATCCGCTTCTTGACATATAATGTTAGAGGTTTAAATACATTAGCCAAAAGAAATAAGATTCTCAACGAACTCTGGGACTACCACGCAGACATAGTTTTCCTACAAGAAACGCACCTATCGCATGAAACAAATATAAAAATATCATCAGCCAACTATCCGACATGGTATTATGGGGACACGATTAATACAAGAACAAGAGGAGTAGCAATAGGGATGGCCAAAGGGATAAGATTTCAATTAGAAGAGAGGTTGACAGACCCGGAGGGAAGATTTTTGTTTTTAAAAGGAAAATTAGGCGGAATGGAACTCACACTGGCAAACATCTATGCCCCAAACATGAACTCAGCAAAATACCTGATTAAAGTATTGGGAAAACTGACGGTTTTCCAGAGGGGGTATGTGATCTTAATGGGAGACCTTAATCTCTGTCTAGAACCGAGGGTGGATAGTATGTCCCGTGTGCAGGGGACAGAGTACGTACAGCTAAAAGCATTAAAACAAAAATTAAAAAAATGTCAGCTAGTTGACGCTTGGAGGAGTCAGCATCAAAAAAGCAAAGATTTTACGTTCTACTCCCCTGTGCACGGGACATACTCTAGGATAGATTATATTCTGGTAGCCCACAGACTGGTCGGGGAAGTAGCTGAAACAAAAATAGAAATAGCCTCATTGTCGGACCATGCCCCGGTAGTAATGAGACTAAAAACCGTAGGAAACCAAAGATACCTCAATAAATGGCGAATTAATGAAGCAATGCTAAGGGATGAGGAAAGCGCCGATAAGCTGAAAAAAGAAATAGAGCAGTACTTCCAGATAAATGACACTGAAGGAATTTCAGCAGCAACACTGTGGGAGGCCCACAAGGCGTATGTGAGAGGAGTACTAATAGCGCTAGGAGCAAAACAGAAAAAAGAGAGGACAGAGAATATAAAGAGGTTAAGGGAGGAAATAGCGACAGCAGAACAACTACATAAAAAACTCCTAAGCCCCCAGCCCACGTTATATCAACAAATAGTAATCAAGAGAGGGGAACTGAAAGAGTACATGGACCAAGAAGAAAAAAGAAAATACAACAGAATAGCTCAAGAGCGATATAAGTGGGGAAACAAAGCCAGTAAACATTTATCTAAAATACTCCAAAAGAAAAAAGCGGTAAACTATATAGACAAAATACAAACAGAAACGGGGGAGACGGTTTATGAAACTAAACAAATCGCAGAAACATTTAAGAATTACTACGAGAAGCTGTACTCTGTAAAGAATAGGGTGTCCCCACTGGAGGAGAAAAAATGGAAAACGAAAGATTTCTTAAGTAAGGCACAACTACCAGTAATTACAGAAGAGGAGAGGGAGGGGCTAGAGACACCCATATCTCAGGAAGAAATCAAAGAAGCCTTAAGAGATACGGCGCCAGGCAAAAGTCCGGGCCCGGACGGGTTTACAACAGCCTACTATAAGAAATATGGGGAGATCTTGGTCCCGAGACTGTGCCAGTACTTTAATGGCATAGGAGTGGAGTATGGATTGAGTAGGGAAGCGGCGACCGCTTCAATCACGGTTATACCAAAAGAGGGAAAGGATGTATCGATTTGTTCTAGTTATAGGCCGATCTCGCTGTTGAACACGGATATAAAACTATATGCTAAAATATTGGCAAGGCGGATCAAGGGCTTGATGAACAAATTGATACATCCGGACCAAGTAGGTTTTATTTCAGGCAGGGAAGGGAGGGATAATGGGGTTAGGTCACTCCTCCTGATTCAGAGGATAAAAGAAAGTGGGTCCCCAGGTCTACTCCTGTCGATCGACGCTGAAAAAGCTTTTGACAGGGTAGACTGGGGACTCATGGTACAGACTCTGGAAATAATGGGATTTGGAACAAGAATGATCCAGAGGATCCAGTCACTGTACCAGCACCCCATAGCTTCAGTTATAATAAATGGACTATCATCCCTCCCCTTCGAGATGAAGAATGGGACGAGACAGGGATGCCCCCTGTCCCCCCTATTATTTATTATATCTGTAGAACCACTCTTGGCCACTATAAGAAACAATACTGAAATAAGAGGAATTTGGGTAGGGGAGGAAGAACACAAAACAGCAGCCTTCGCGGACGACATATTATTTTATATTGGACACCCAAGGATCACTCTGCCGAAGTTACTCATAACCTTAAAACAATATGGAGAAATATCAAATTTTAAAATTAATTTAGCCAAATCAGAGATTCTGAATATAAATGTGACCAAGAGAGCAAAATACGAGATACAAAAAGAGTTCCATTTCCCCTGGCAAAAAACAATCAAGTACTTAGGCATAAAACTAACTAACTCCCTTGAAAAGACATATAAAATTAACTATATACCACTCCTAGATGAAATTAGACAAGAATGTAAAAGACTTCTCAATAAACCAATATCCTGGATCGGACGCATAAACACCCTAAAGATGGTCATCCTGCCCAAAATAACGTACAAATTTCAGATGATACCTGTTGCATTATCACAAACATACCTCAGGAAACTTAAAACTATAGCGATGAACTATATATGGAAAAACAAAAAGCCAAGAATATCCTTTTTAACATTAAAACAGGAAAAAAAAAGAGGGGGACTGGGAATACCCGATATTCAAAATGATTATAACGCCGTAGTATTATCTAGAGTAGTGGAATGGGTAAGGGATAAAAGGGAAAAAAGGTGGGTGAGCATAGAGAATACACTGTGTAATGCACGTTTGAAAGACATAATTTGGAACCCCCCAAAATTTAGAGCTATAGGAACTAACACTCATGCACTGACACAAAACACTTTAAGAATATGGGATAAAGTCTATAAAAGCCTTAATGGAGATTTCAATTCACCTTTAATAGCGTTAAAAAATAACGAGTTGTTTGCACCAGGGGGGGAAAAAATTGGAGGCAATTGGATTAAAAATGAGAGGGCACAATTAAGGGATATAATGGAAAATGGAAAATTAAGAACACTACAAGATTTAGAACACAAGAAAGACCTAATGGTGATAAATGAGTGGCGGTATCAGCAGCTAGGCCAGTTTGTAAAGAATCTACCACAACCAAACAGGTCTGAAGTGGACCTGACACAGCTGGAGCGATTATGCACAGCGGAAAATACAAGAAATACAATCTCAAAAGTATATAAACTATTGATGACGACTGACGAGCTGGTGACCCCCCCATTCATTGTCAAATGGCAAAGGGAAATAGGAGCACAGAAAAGCACTTTGAAAATCGGCAAAATAATGAAATTGGCACATAATTCTGCGGTAGACACAAAGACAGCAGAGGTAAATTATAAATGTTTAACAGGCTGGTACGCGACTCCAGATAAAGTAAGCAGATATCAAGCGGGAAAATCCCCTGAATGTTGGAGAGGGTGCAGGGAGGTTGGAACCATGGCACACATTTGGTGGCAATGTCCGAAAATTAAAACGTTTTGGGTAAAGATAATAGATCTAGTAAAAGTAATTACTCAAAAGACATTGGAGTACGACCCGTGGGTTATCCTGTTTCATGGAACAGAGGAAGGAGTAGCGAAATACAGGGAATCAATAATACCACATCTCCTAAATGCAGCAAAGCGACTTATACCAAAGAACTGGCATAGAATAGACAGCCCGCAAATTTGGGACTGGATAGACGCAGTAGAAGAAACCTATAGGATGGAAAGTCTGAGAGAGGAGGTTGAGGAAAAAGACACAGGGCTGAAAAGAAAATGGGACTGTTGGAGAACCTTTAAAAAATCATGGAGCTATACGCAAGAATTAAGGTTGTAGAATCAGCCAGAGTAATGGGAAATCTACTTAAGGCAGAGTAGGAATATATAGACAGCTACAGAGGACCGAGGTGGGTGAGGTAGGGGAGGGAGAAAGGGGAAGGGAGGTTAGAGGGAGAGGGGTGAAGGGGAGAGGGAGGAGTGGAATAATAAAATGTAAAAGTTGGATTTAAAATTTAATATTATAATAAAAAAAAAAAAAAAAAAAAATGAAAAGTTGCCGTACATAAAATGACTTAAGCCACAATGATGTGAAAAGGAGAAGGGACAGAGATGAACTCTCAAGTTGAATTAAGTCTCTCATAAGAGTTCGCTGAAGTGGCAAAAAAAAAAAAAAAAAAATACGTTTTCGGATAATTCGTTATTATTCGTAGAGTGTCGATATTCGTTATACTGAATCTCGAATTCATTCGAATCATTCATTATATCCGCTATAATTTCTTTCATTTTAGTTGAAATTCGTCATTTGGTAGTTTGGATTCGGATAATTTGGATCCAAAATTCGTAAAAAAAAAAAAAAATCGTATTTCGTACAGAATTCGTATTCGTAAAAATTCGTAATTCGGATTCGTACGTATGTACGAATTTTGAAAAATTCGTACGAATTTCCGATTCGTACGAAACTAATCGCACATGTCTACTAGGCTGTCAATGCCATGGTGCAAAGATCAGATTTGATGTCACAATGTAAGAACAGTGTGAGAACAGTGAGAATAGTCAGTCAGGTTGAAAAAAGACCATCTAGTTCAACTTTTAAGATGATACAAAGGGTAAAGTTTCTCAGTCCCATATGCCCACATCCTAGAATACATTTAAAACAAAAGGATTCGTGTAGATTTTTTTTTCTGGGCCTACAGTGAGCAGTACCCCAAAATAAATTCATAAAACCATAAAGTTTATTGTATAAATATTAAAATTGTATATAGCACCATATCAAATATTTGCAAAGTAGAGCTTACAGATCTTATTTCAATTCAACATCCACATGTTAGCTTAAAGCATTTTAAATGCTTCAAACATCTTCACCAGGAGCACATGTTAACAGTATGCCTATAGGGAAATCCAGTAGTATAAAATCAAAAGTTTACATACAGTTTGCTGGAGTGGAAATTCTCAATTCCAGAATGGGACATCCGAGGGACATAAGGATAATGGTCCAAAAGATGTAATAAGATAATCCTACACTTTTTACATCAAAAGTAAGAAGCTTCAAAACCAGATACCAGTTTGACGGGATCTACTTGGGGGATGTAGTCTGGAGTATTCTGATCTGTTGACTACCTGGAGTGCATATATTGCTATTGTGGTTAAGGGTCTGGTGTGCTGACACATCCCTTCTATGGGTGGCGGCATTTAACTGTAGCCCAGAATAGATTTGTATTTTTGCATGAATGTCTTGTTCCTTGCTTCTGAAGCTTTTTACATTTGATGTAAAATTGGAGGATTATCCTGGAGAATTATTACATTATTTATCCTTGTATCCCTCGGATGACCCCCTTCTCTACCCATAAAAAAATCAATTGCTACAAGAATCCTTTTGTTTTTTAATCAAAAAGAAATAAACACATAGAAAGCCTCTATATACACAATCCTATACCCACAGTCGACCCAGAAGAAGGAAAAATAACCCCAATAAAGCTTGATCCAATTTTCTCAAGAGGGGGGAAAGCATTTCTTCCTGATCTCCCAGGAGGCAATTGAATATTCCCTGGATCAACCATTTCTGGTGCTGTTACCTATAAATGTTAATATCCTGTTATATTTTGTGCATTTAGGAATACATTCAACTCTTTTTTAAAACAATCTGCTTAACTGGTCAGAACCAAACTTTGGAGGGAGTCTATTTCACATTTTTACAGAGCTTACTGTGAAGAAGCCTTTCCATATGTGGAAGTTAAATCAATTTTCCTACAGACGTTAAAAGTGGGCCTTTATCCTTTGTACTAACCTGAACATGATTAATGCTACATCAAGTTCACTATATGGACCGCCTATGTATTTGTACACAGTGATCATATCCCCTTTAATTTCCTTTTCTCAAGAGAGAATACATTCAGTTCAGCTAATCTTTTCTCATACCTGTGAACTGGTGCCTAAAATTGAACTACATATTCCATATGAGCTCTTACTAAGTATTTGAACAAAATTATGTTTCTCTCTTTGGAGTCTATACCTCTTTTTAATAAAGGAAAGTATTTTGTTTGCTTTAGAGACTGCAGCTTGGCATTAAATGCTATTATTAACCCCTTCTCGCTGACCACACACATATGTGCAGCATCACGGAAGTGGATGAACCTGACCATTTTCCACATTTCTCATTTAATTCTACAGTAAATTCTTCACCATGCTATAAGTCAGCACTTTCCCATATCTCCCCAGCTGACATTTTCCTGTGTTTCGAACGAAGCAGTTGATATGCCAGGTAGCTGTCACAGTCAGGGCCGCTGTCAGGTCAGGTGCCTGTGTTACATGGCTACATAGTTGGTAATGGTTAATAAAGACACCAGTTCAACCCGTGTGGCTGTAGGTGTATGTTTGTATATATAGTTATGTCTCTACCATTTTCCATATCCCCCTGTATATTGTGTTCGCTAAGATGCCCATCTAAAAGTTTTTTTTACAATTTGAACACTCCCTGCTGACACCACTAATTGTGGAAAGGAGTTTCACATCCTTTCTGCTCTAACACTAAAGAACTCCTTAAGCAGTTTAGGGCTAAACCGTTTTTCATCCAACTTCATTGAGTGGCCATAGGTTTTCTTAACCATTTGCCACCCGCCATATAGAACAATAACGTTGGCAAAATGGTTCCAATGTCCTGACTTGGCGTCATATGACGTCCTCAGGATATTAAGTCATTGCGTGACCCTGAGGGCACACATCACGGCGATCGTTGTTGCGGTGTGTCAGTCTGACACACCGCAACTCTGATCTAGGTAAAGAGTCTCTGACGGAGGCTCTTTACCATATGATCAGCCTTGTCCAATCATGGCTGATCACGATGTAAACAAGAAGAGCCAGTGATCGGCAGATGTAAGTAGAGAAGAGCTGATCGGCTGCTCTCCTGACAGGGGGGGTCTGTGCTGATTGATTATCAGCGCAGCCCCCCCGGGATCCTGCCCAGGACCACCATCATGCTGTCCAGGCCCACCAGGATGGCCATCCACACTGGACCACCAGGTATGCCCCCCCTAGACCCCAAGGAAAATGCAAATCGGTGCCCAGGCAGCTGCCAATCAATGCCCAGACAGCTGCCAATCAGTGCCTGCCCACTGACAATGCCTACCACTTCGCTACAATGTAAAGTAGTAAGTGTACAGCTTGTATAACAGTGTCAATTTGTTGTCCCCTCAAAAATACTCAACACACAGCCATTAAAGTCTAAACCGCAGGCAACAAAATTGAGTACACCCCTAAGTGAAAATGTCCATATTCCCTTCCCGGTGTCATGTGACTCGTTAGTGTTACAAGGTCTCAGGTGTAAATAGGGAGCAGGTGTGTTAAATTTGGTTTTATCGCTCTCACTCTCTCATACTGATCACTGGAAGTTCAATATGGCACCTCATGGCAAAGAACTCTCTGAGGATCTAAAAAAAAGAATTGTTGCTCTACATAAAGATGGCCTAGGCTAAGAGGAGATTGCCAAGACCCCGAACTGCAGCACGGTGGCCAAGACTATATAGAAGTTTAACAGGACAGGTTCCACTCAGAACAGGCCTCGCCATGGTCTACCAAAGAAGTTGAGTGCACATGTTCAGCATCATATCCAGAGGTTGTCATCGTGGAGGAGTGGAAAAGGACTCCAGTGGCAACCTGTGAAGCTCTGGTGAACTCCATGCCCAAGAGGGTTAAGGCAGTGCTGGAAAATAATGAAAATAATGATGGCCACACAAAATATTGACACTTTATGCCCAATTTAGGCAGGGGTGTACTCACTTTTGTAGCGGTTTAGACATTAATGGCTGTGTGTTGAGTTATTTAGAGGGTACAGCAAATTTACACTGTTATACAAGCTGTACACTGACTACATTATATTGTAGGCAAGTGTAATTTCTTCAGTGTTGTCACATGAAAAGATATAATAAAATATTTACAAAAATGTGAGAGGTGTACTCACTTTTGTGAGATACTGTATAACATAAAAACATAACCAAGCACTGAACAATGCATTAAAATGTATCTGCAAGGCTAAGCACAATCAAAATACCGCAGACAATACCAGAGAGAGACGATCACTACATAAAACCCAAAGTTCATTGTTGTGATTTGCAAGTTCATGAAAATTCACGTAATGATCATTACTATATCAGACACATTTGTGTCAAACGTATTCCATTAGCAATTGAATAAAGTGTAATGTCACAAAACTATGCGATCGTTCTCCCGTCTGCCATGTCTGTGGTAAAGAAAAGGACCCTATAATGAAGAAACAGTTATGAAAGAGAAAGAGAGGAATGCTAACAAACAGAAGACAAAATACAAAAGGCTAAGGGCTCTTACACACCTGCACATCTGTATTCAGCCATCCGCTTGCTCAGCAGGGATCGCTCTGTTGATCCCTGCTGAGCCGGCGGGTGACAACTCCGTCTCTGCACACTGTGCAGGGACGGACCTGTCAGATCTCAGCTCTCCCCTATGGGTAATCGGATGATTACGGACCGCCTGTCCGTATTTTGTGTGGAGGGAGGACTATAGATGGATCACCTGTGACGTCTCTACTCCTCCACTCTACTCCTCCATCCCACACCCTGTAGGTTTACAAGCAGTCTCCTTTTTCCATAAGAGATCGGGCCAATTCTCTCTTGTCCTCCAGGAATTCATTCTTATGAGTTTGGAGTTCCTTCTAACTCACAATTTTTTCATGTTCGACAGGGACTTCTATCTCTAGATGTGTAGGGCCTCCATGGGAGCTAAGTTCTCACCATCCTTTGCAAATTTGTACATGGGATGGTGGGAAGGGTCCCGCATATTTGGGCCCGATAGTCCCCGCTGAGCAGAAATTGTGCTATACTGTTGCTATATAGGCGACTTGTTGTTTATTACCTCTGGGCAACATTTTACTTTGGAGACATGGCTGGACTTTACGAATGATAACCAGCTTAATCTCTGGTTCACAGGTCACAGTGATTCCTCGTCCATTGAATTTTTGGATGTTCTGCTTATGGCCGATGAAGATCGTATAGCATACAGTCTATACAGGAAGCCCTGTGTGGGGAACACTCTCCTAAGAGCTGACTCTAATCATCTGGGTCATACTATTAGGAGTGTACCAGTCGTTCAGTTTTGTAAACTAAAACGTTTATGTAGTAAAGAATCAGATTTTAAAAGGGAGTCATTCTGAGGGGGCGTGGCTAGCCTCGGACCATGATGGTCGCTTGAGACCGGAGCTCCTCAGAGACGGGAACCAAAACGTCACACAACGGCTACCCAAGGACAGCTAATCGCTCAAAGCGAGTGGCAGACATCATCCACACCCGATCGACCATGACGAGGAAGAGGAAGGAGGAACGGAAACCTCAGAAATTGACTGAGTTTTACAAATATCGGCAGGACAGAGGTAGGCAAGATGGCGCCGGCGCCACATCAACCCTGGCTCTTAACACAAGGCCCCGTCCCTCTCCTTCCCCATCGGTCACCCAACAAACAAAGGATACCTCTCCTAAGAGCCCGCAATCCTGCCCTGACACCCCACAATCGGCTAGCCCTGCTAAAGCCAGATTCAGGCTGGATGGCCCTGTATGTAGTCCGGCGAGCGGCAATGAGGCAGACTCTGGAGATGACACCAGGGAGCTGCCAGAGAGAATTGAGAGCTTCCCCACAGCAAATCAGCCTGTCATGGACACTGTTCTTAAAGACAGTAGTCTGTATACTTGTGAACGACCACCCGTGCACTGGCTACAGTTCAAGGGCACTTTTAAGTGTGGCGTAAGCAGTTGTTCTTATTGTTCCTTCATCAAAGGAGGTGACCGTGTCACTTCATTATCCACAGGTACATCTTTTGGGATCGGATCCTTTTTTAACTGTAATACACGCTATGTGGTATATGTCATTACATGCACCACATGTCAGATACAGTATGTAGGAAGGACCACCCGACGTCTGAGGGACCATCTATATGATCACCTACATGATATAGAAAAAGTCCATTCTACCAACGTAACCGGACATTGGGTCCAACGCCATAATAGGAACACTTTCAGCCTTGTTATTCAGGGCATGGAAAAAATAAGTATGCCCATCAGAGGTGGTGATAAGTTTGGCATTTTGTGTAGAAAGGAAGTTTACTGGATATTCGCTTTAAACACAAGAAAACCAGCAGGCTTAAACTTTGATTGGGACGTTTTTTATTTCTATGCATAGCTTCATTGAAGTGGATTGGATTGACATTAATGCTCTTTTCAAATTCATATATAATTTTTTTGATTTCATGCGTTGCAATATCACATTGACGCGCATGGACGGCTGTGGTTTTCCATATCACTGTTGCTCGTGCGCGTCATATGTGTGCATTTAGGGCAGGGTATCTATGTATATCTTGTATATACCGCACATACACTAGCACTTATATTGATATAATTTGAAACACCACCCATATAATCCCCAAATTGTTATTCCCAAATTGGGAATAAATTGGGAATAAAGTGTCAATATTTTGTGTGGCCACCATTATT
>CM053030.1:236901850-237058853 GCA_028564925.1 Lithobates sylvaticus | reverse complement strand
AGGGCAGCACTGGCTACTGAACTTAATTTTTCTCGGATCGTCGTATGTGTTGTACGTCACCGCGTTCTTGATCCCATTACAAGGGATATTTACATTCCTTGTAATAGGAATAAAAGTGACACAATTTTTTTTTAAAGAACAGTGTAAAAATAAAAAATAAGGTAAAATAAATAAGAACATTTTTTTTTTTAAACGTGCCCCATCCCGCCAAGCTTGTGTGCAGAAGTGAACGCATACATGAGTAGTGCCCGCATATGAAAACGGTGTTCAAACCACACATGTGAGCTATCGCTGTGATCGGTAGATTGAGAGCAATAATTCTAACCCTAGAACTTTTAAGGGTAAAAGTTTGTCGCCATTCCACAATTTTGAAGCATGACATGTTGGGTATCAATTTACTCGGCATAAAATTATCTTTCACAATATAAAAAAAATTGGGCTAACTTTACTGTTGTCTTATTTTCTTATTTATTTTCCAAAAAAGTGCGCCATTTTATTCTCTAGGGTGTTAGAAAAAAATGTATAATGTTTGGGGGGTCTAAGTAACTTTCTCCAAAGAAAACAGTTTTTAACTTGTAAACAATGTGAACTTTGGGGACAATAGCTCCACGGGATTAAGTGCATAAACCGTCAGTTGTAAAATAAAAGACATTTATTTGAAAGAAAAATCAAAATAAGGCTTTCTTCAGCGCACAGGTAAAGTACAAAAACAAAGTCCGCTTATCTTCAGCATAACAAAAAAAAACAGCTTATCTTCAGCACAAAAACAAAGTTAAGGAAAACACATACAGTTTTTTTGCAGCAGGTTCTTTTAGCAGCCTCCAGACATCCACACAGCTCAGCTAACAGGTGTAATCACCTACTCCTCCTCACACCAACAACTCTTCCCTACTTCCTGTCTTTTGAGCTGTCTTCCTGGAGGCCCTTAACCCCCTGTGCGCTGAATCATTGTGGTCAGGGAGGGAGGCTCTTTTCCCACCCGAATATCTCTTCAGAGCCTCCCAAATTCCGGGTCCCAAATAACTATTATTAACCTAGAGAGGACTGCGAGTCAGTCCTCTCCTGCTCGGCTACTCCCGGAACCCCTCACCCATTTTGGGTGACCCCCTGAGCAATGCTGCGACTCCTTTTAAAGGGACCACAGCCCAAATACTGGTGCTATATAGCACCCGTCCAGGACCCAACCTTGGCGTCCTGTACATATCCCCCCCCTCTGCCCCAACGCGGAGGTGTTGGAGGCACCACTCGACATCATACAATGGACCCGGGAGAGGGCATCGGCGTTCTGATGCTGTCTCCCTGGTCTGTGCTCTACCACAAAATTGAACTCCTGGAGAGAAAGGAACCACCTTGTCACCCTGGCATTGGTGTTTTTGTTTTGTCTCATCCAGGTCAGTGGGGCATGGTCGGACACTAGGCGGAACCTTCTACCTAGGAGGAAATACCGTAAAGAGTCTAAAGCCCACTTGATGGCAAGACACTCCCGCTCCACCACCGCATAGTTTTTCTCTGCTGCCGTCAGCTTCCTACTTAGAAAAACTATGGGGTGCTCTTCCCCATTGATCACTTGAGACAGGACTGCTCCTAGCCCTTCACTTGAAGCATCTGTCTGTACTACAAAATCCTTAGAAAAAATCTGGAGCCACAAGCACCGGATCCCGGCACAATGCCGTCTTAAGCTTCTGGAAAGCTTTTTCGGCATCGTCATTCCACTGTACCATCACTGACTTTCTGCCTTTGGTCAAGTCCGTCAATGGTGCAGCAATGGTGGCAAAGTTGGGGACAAACCTCCGGTAGTAGCCAACTATGCCCAAAAACGCTCTGACCTGCTTCTTGGATAGGGGGCGGGGCCAGTTCTGTATGGCTTCTACCTTACTCATTTGGGGCTTCACCAGTCCTCTACCCACAATGTACCCTAGGTACTTGGCTTCCTCTACTCCAATCGCGCACTTCTCCGGATTGATGGTGAATCCTGCTCTTCTCAAGGAGTCTACGACTGCCTGAACTCGGGGAAGATGGGACTCCCAATCAGTGCTAAAAATGACTATGTCATCTAGGTAAACCGAAGTATACCGTTGATGTGGACGCAAAGTTTTGTCCATGGCCCTTTGGAATGTAGCGGGGGCAGAGTGTAGACCAAATGGCATTCTTTTGTACTGGAAGTGGCCTTCCGGGGTAGAGAAAGCTGTTTTCTCCCTGGCTTTCTTGGTCAGGGGAATCTGCCAATACCCTTTTGTGAGGTCTAGCGTGGTTATATACCTGGCTGGACCTAACCTCTCAATTAGCTCATCTACCCGTGGCATTGGATAAGCATCAAACTTGGAGATTTCATTAAGTTTTCTGAAGTCGTTGCAGAAGCGGAGGGTGCCGTTGGGTTTGGGTACCAACACGATTGGACTCGACCACTCGCTCTGCGACTCTTCAATGACTCCAAGCTCGAGCATTCTCTTGACCTCTTCAGACACTGCCACTCTATGAGCTTCTGGGATACGGTAAGGCCTTAACCGGATTTTTATACAGGGTTCCGTCACAATGTCATGCTCAATGACGTTGGTGAGACCCGGCAACCCTGAAAACATGTCCCTATTTCTTTGCAGAAACTCTTTTGCTTGCTGGGTTTGGGGCCTAGTTAGGGTAGCAGCCACCTGCACCAGGTCGATTCCTGCATGGTCCCCTGACTGTACCGCTACCACAGCGGATACCTGTTCTCTGTCTCTCCAGGGTTTCAACAGATTTACGTGATAGATCTGGTATGGTTTTCTTTTCCCTGGCTGGTGTACCTTGTAGTTCACCTCACCCACTTTTTCTATTACCTCAAACGGGCCTTGCCACCTGGCCAAGAACTTGCTCTCCACTGTGGGTATTAGGACAGCCACCCGGTCTCCTACTTGAAACTGTCTAATTTTAGCCGATCTGTTATACACCCTTCTTTGGGCATCCTGAGCCTTCTGCAGGTGCTCCCTCACCAGCGGCATCACCTTAGCCACCCTCTCTCGCATTTGAGAGATATGCTCTACCACGGTCTTGTGTGGTGAGGATTCACTTTCCCATGTTTCTTTGACTAGGTCAAGCAACCCCCGGGGCCTTCGTCCATACACTAACTCAAACGGTGAGAAACCCGTGGACGCTTGTGGAACCTCCCGGATGGCAAACAAGAGGGCAGGGAGTAACATATCCCAATCCTTCCCGTCTTTCTGGACCACTCTTTTTAACATGGACTTTAGAGTTTTATTAAACCTCTCAACTAGGCCATCGGTCTGCGGGTGATAGACGGACGTCCGCAACTGCTTGATCTGAAATAGTCTGCACAAGTCAGCCATCACCTTTGACATAAAAGGGGTGCCCTGGTCCGTAAGTATCTCCCTGGGGAATCCAGTTCGTGAAAACATTTGGAATAACTCCTTGGCAATGGCCTTAGAGGAGGCTTTCCTCAAAGGAACTGCTTCTGGATACCTGGTTGCGTAGTCTAGGATGACTAATATATATTGGTGCCCCCTTGCCGACTTTACCAGGGGTCCCACGAGATCCATGGCGATCCGCTCAAACGGAACCTCAATAATCGGCAAGGGTACCAGAGGGCTTCTATAGTGTGGCCCTGGGGCAGTTAACTGGCAAATGGGACAAGATGCACAATATCTTTTAACCTCGGCCTTCACCCCTGGCCAGTAAAACCGGTCGGTTATCCTGGCCTCCGTTTTCTCTGCCCCCAAGTGTCCTCCCAGTGCGTCATTGTGGGCTAGGTCAAGTAGCATCCGCCTATATGGTTGGGGAACCAGTAACTGCTCTACAGTTTCCTCTCGGCTTTCAGCCACTCGATAAACCAAATCCCCCTTTAATGCAAAATGAGGAAACCTTTGATCTGCCCCTGGTATTTGTGGGACCCCATCAACAACAGAAACCTGCTCTCGAGCATTGACCAAGGTGGGATCCTGCAACTGGGCGGAGCCAAACGCACCCCTGGGTACGTCCAGGTCTGGATGCACTGACCTTGAGGATGTTTCCCCTTCATCCTCCTCAACTGGGAACTGTAACGGGGAGAGCTCCTCATCATCCTCCCCCAGCATAACCTGTAATGGGAAGGCTTCCCCCCCCTCAGAAGTCAACTCGGTGTTGAGGCCTGAAACAGAAACATTGTCATTCAAATTAACATTCTCTGCAATATCCTTATTAGTGACAGGTATCTCTGTTTTAGAGGGGTGTGTTGTGGGGGTTTCAGACCTAGACCCCTCAGACTCCATCTCTTCCAGGCCCAGTGTCCCCAGTTCTCCTGGCAGCCCCATCTGTGCCTGGTTCCACAGTTCGAGGAATAGCGGACAGTCCCGCCCCACTATAATATCATGTATTAGACTATTTACTACCCCAACCTCTTGTGTCACTGAGGTACGTCCATAAGAAACCGTCACAGGAACCAGGGGGTACTCCCTGGTATCCCCATGGATACACACTACGCGCAGAGTTTTATTTACGGGGCCAAGTCTCCCAATCACCCTGGCATGTACCAGTGTTACCATGCTCCCGGAGTCTAGTAGGGCCCTGGCAGGAAGGTGGTTCACCCACACTTCACACTCGAACCGTCCTTCAGCCAGATCAAGATGAGTGGTACACGCTCTTTGCACATAGAAGGAGCTTCTCCGACCAGTCCCGCCATCCATCGGCTCCTCCTGAAGTGGGCATTGTGCCCGGGTATGCCCCCAGGACCGACATCGCCAACACTGTAGGCCTCCCATCCTAGGGACAGGAACCAACCTTCGAGGTTCTGCAGAAGATGGTGCAGGGTTGCGGGTTCCAATGTCTAGCAGGGCTTCTCTCCTAGGTGCTGTGGCCGGTCTTGTTGCCCTTGGTGTGGGTTCCCGACGTTTGGCAGGCCCAAGCAGGTCCTCTACCACGGTGTATCTTTCAACCAACTCAACCAGCTGGTCAGCGGTTGCAGGGTCTCCATGGCTTACCCAGCGCTGTAGGTCATCTGGCAGGGACCGCAGGTACCAGTCCATCACCACCCGTTCCACCATTTGTGGGCCTGACAGTTTTTCTGGCTGTAGCCATTTTTTAACCAGCTGTATCAGTTCATGCATTTGGGACCTGGGTGGTCGGTCAGGTTTGTACCGCCAGCGATGCACCCTCTGAGCCCGGACAGCCATGGTCACTCCTAGGCGGGCCAGGATCTCTGTCTTCAGAAGCTCATAGTTGCTGATATGTTCAGTTGGGAGGTCAAAGTAGGCCTTTTGCGGGTCACCGGTGAGAAAAGGAGAGATAATGCCGGCCCATTGATCACGGGGCCACCCCTCTCTCTCCGCTATCCTCTCAAAGGTGGTGAGAAAGGCCTCTACGTCATCGCTGGGTGTCAGTTTTTGTAAGAAATGGCTGGCTCTCACAGACACTTGGTTGCCAACGGCAACGACCGATTGTTCTCGTCCCTGAGCCAGCCGCTGCACTGCCTCCTGTAAGGCAGTCACCTGTGTTTGAGTGGACTCCTGCTGAGCAGTAAACTGGGCGGCTAGCAACCGTGTGTTTTCCTGCTGTGCAGCTATAGCCTGTGCCAGGGCCTGCTGCTGCTGAGCCATCGCTTCCTCATGGCGACGGTTTGCATCTGCTGAAGCTTGCTGCTGGGTCACGGTGGCTTGCGCCAAAGCCCTGATGACCTCCTCCATGCCTTTACCTGCTGTTTGCAGCGTCTGAGCTGACTTCACCCACGACATGCCATTTGTACACTGTCTCTTTAAATGTCAGTTTAGTTTTAAACGGTTTTTGCGGCTGCAAATGCACTTTTGCCAGCATCCAAGACACCAGTTGTGAACTTTGGGGACAATAGCTCCACGGGATTAAGTGCATAAACCGTCAGTTGTAAAATAAAAGACATTTATTTGAAAGAAAAATCAAAATAAGGCTTTCTTCAGCGCACAGGTAAAGTACAAAAACAAAGTCCGCTTATCTTCAGCATAACAAAAAAAAACAGCTTATCTTCAGCACAAAAACAAAGTTAAGGAAAACACATACAGTTTTTGCAGCAGGTTCTTTTAGCAGCCTCCAGACATCCACACAGCTCAGCTAACAGGTGTAATCACCTACTCCTCCTCACACCAACAACTCTTCCCTACTTCCTGTCTTTTGAGCTGTCTTCCTGGAGGCCCTTAACCCCCTGTGCGCTGAATCATTGTGGTCAGGGAGGGAGGCTCTTTTCCCACCCGAATATCTCTTCAGAGCCTCCCAAATTCCGGGTCCCAAATAACTATTATTAACCTAGAGAGGACTGCGAGTCAGTCCTCTCCTGCTCGGCTACTCCCGGAACCCCTCACCCATTTTGGGTGACCCCTGAGCAACGCTGCGACTCTTTTAAAGGGACCACAGCCCAAATACTGGTGCTATATAGCACCCGTCCAGGACCCAACCTTGGCGTCCTGTACAACAACAAATCTCAAAAAGAGGCTTGGCCCTTAAGTGGTTAAAGTGGTTGTAACCCTAAATAAAAAAATAAAAAAACCCATAGTCAGGTTACGTGCCTCCATCATCCCGCTGCTCTCCTCTCTCCCCCTCTCCTCTTCCCTCTCTCCCTGTCAGTTTAAGAGTCTGTGTAGTGAACCCATCTCCTCCCCGCCCCTCCCCTCCTGCCACTATTCCCTCTGTAATAAGTTAGTGATTTAAATACCTGCCAGCCCCTCTGCAATAACGTGGTGTGGCTAAATGCCTTTGTTCACATTGCCAATGTGTGGTCACGTGACTGCCCGGCTGACGTCAGAGGGGAAACACAGCCCATCCCGCTGTAATCCACAGATCAGGGAAGGAGAGCGGTGGGTGGTTACATGACCGCACATCGGCGATATGAATAAAGGTATCAAGATCCCGTCCCCCCATGTGAATAGGTATGGGGTACATTGTACCCCTATTTATTCACCAAAAAAAGTTTCAAAAAGAAATATAAAACACACACACACACAGTTTTTGACAATTCCTTTATTAAAAAAAAGAAAAAAACAGAGGGCCTTGTATGGATTGGGGGGAACCCCAACACCATTTTTTATGTTGTATTTTTCTTTAGCTGTCAGCGGGAAAGCCCGCTGACAGCTGATGACTCATCCGTTGTCAAGGACGCAGTGCCTGGCTTCCCAGCCCACTGCTTAACAGCCAACAGCTATTCACTGTCCGCTCGGTGGGAAAACCGCACTGTCCGCCGAGCGCCCCGAAAAGATAGGTGGTTACCGAACACGCAAACAAGCGATGTCCAGGCTGAACATATGCACGGCCCAAAGTGCTCACCCAACACTATTTAAGATCTTCCAATCTATAATGAAAAGCAGCTTTCTCATTCCATAGAGAATCAAGCTCTTTACAAAAACACAACAATTCTGTGCTAAGTGGGGAGGTAAGGCAGCTAGCAATGGAATCAATATATACAAATCCCAATAAGTATGTAAGTAATTTTTTTAATTTTTATTATTTTTATTTGTGCTATTCTGTATTGATAGATTGATTTTATTATTTTTTGAAGCTGCAATTTATTTATATATAATCAAGCCATTTGTTGCGGTTGTCTAGTAAGGCAGATGAGTCATCCATTCTGGTTTCAAGATCAGCTGTTCTCTGGCAGACTTCCCAGATTTCTTTAAGAGGGCGCTCTGTAATCTGCTTAGATGTGGTCTGCAGTGCCGTATGATGCATCCTCCCTGTGTGTGGAAAAGGGACTGGTGTGGCTGTCATCCTCCTCATTCCCAGGTAAAAGTGATGCTGGAAACCTTGTGAGAGGAAGAGAGGTGTCAGCTGATGCCATCTTGGCTGTAGAGCAGTACAGAGATTCTTTAATGAAGTGGCTTCAAAACTTCTGTATGGTGCTCAGGGGAGGAACCATGTTCCTCTTAACTTCCTCACCCCCTGAAATGATGCTGTGGTTGAGTGCCACCTGCAGTGGAGAAAGTAAATTGCATCTGCCTGCACTTGAACAGAAGCCTCCTGTCATAACTCGGACAAACTAACTTTCCATAATATACAATTTTTTTCCATTAACTAAAATGTTCAGCGATCTGAATGGTTGGTTGTACCAGCACCTTTGATCCCATGTGTGACAATCAATCATTCTTGGCCTAGAACAGTGGCATGTATAGATTTTATTTGAAGTTGTTAAGATTTTTCACGTATTTTAAAAAGGCAAATATTCATTCTTTACCACCCTTAAGAAGGTAAACAGTTTACTCTTTGAAATCCTATTTACCATAAACAAGTACCCCATCAATACTTTAGATAAAGTAAAGTGCCTTGGACCAGATGGCTTAAACCCATATGTCTACAGAGAATTGAGTTCTGTTATTTCAAAGCCATTGTTTCTCATTTTTAGGGACTCTTTAATGACTGGCATAGGGGGAATGTGGTGCCTTTATGTAAGAAGGGATCCTACTACAGACTGGTTACTTTAAAATCTATGCTTGTGAAGATGGAGTTTACTAAAAGACCACATGAAGGAGTTTTTGCTAGAAAACAATGTGCAAAGCAATAAAAAGCATAACTTTAACCACTTCAATACCCGCCCATAGTCATATAACGCCCACAAGGTGGATCTCCCATCCTGGTGGGCGTCATATGACGTCCTCCCATTCCCGGCTGCCTGGGGGGCGCGCACGCTTAGCTGGCGGAAAGCGCGCGCCTGCGGCGTCGCTCGGGACCCGGTGCGAGTGCCCCACGGCCGCGATGTCCGCCAGGCACCCGCGATTGCCCGTTGAAACAACGGGACCGTGCGGGACTGTGGAGCTGTGTGTGTAAACACACAGCTCCACGTCCTGTCAGTGGCGAGGAGACCGATCATGTGATCCCAGTACGGAGGAACACCGATCGGTCTCCTCCCCTTGTGAGTCCCCTCCCCCCACAGTTAGAATCACTCCTATAGGGAACACATTAACCCCTTCAGCGCCCCCTAGTGTTAACCCCTTCCCTGCCAGTCACATTTACATAGTAATCAATGCAATTTTATAGCAACGATCGCTGTGTAAATGTGAATGGTCCCAAAAATGTGTCAAAAGTGTCCAAAGTGTCTGCCGCAATGTCGCAGTCACGAAAAAAAAATCGCAGATTGCCGCCATTACTAGTAAAAAAAAAAAAAAAAAAAAATGCAATAAATCTATCCCCTATTTTGTAGACGCTATAACTTTTGCGCAAACGATCAATATACGCTTATTGCGATTTTTTTTACCAAAAATATATATATATTTTTTAAATTGGATATTTATTATAGCAAAAAGTAAAAAAATATGTGTTTTTTTTTTTCAAAATTGTCGCTCGTTTTTTTGTTTATAGCGCAAAAAAATAAAAATAGCAGAGGTGATCAAATACCACCAAAAGAAAGCTCTATTTGTGGGAAAAAAAGGACATCAATTTTGTTTGGGTGTAACGTCGCACGACCGCGCAATTGTTAGTTAAAGCAACGCAGTGCCGAATCGCAAAAAGTGCTCTGGTAAGGAAGGGTGTAAAATGGCCCGGTGCTGAAGCGGTTAAGAAAGACAGAAGTTTTCAAACAAAATTTGATTTATTTTCTTTTAAGCAAAAACTTAGACAAAGGAGTGGCTGTAGATATAGTATACATGGATTTTGCAAATTTGTAAGTTTGTAAATGGATAGGCTAAACTGGCTTAAAGACTGTATTCAGAGAGTAATGGTTAATGTTGATGGGAACAAGGTCCTCTTCCCGACAACCCTGGCCAGCGGTTGTCGGGGTCTGCGGGCGGGGGTCTTATCGGAATCTGGAAGCCCCCTTTAACAAGGGGGCCCCAGATCCCGCTCCCCATGTGAATGGGTATCAGGTACATTGTACCCCTACCCATTCACCAAAAATAGCATCAAAAAGTAAAAGCCACAAGAAACAGTTTTTCACAATTCCTTTACTTCCTAAATAACGGAGGTTGGGGCCACCCGGGGACCCCGCCCTCCTCTGATGCATGGGGACTTCACGGGGACTTCCCTATGGCTTTCCCTATGATGTCAGAGGGGGCAGGGTCACCACGTTTACCGTGTGGTTTATTTCTGGATAACCAATCCTATCTGTAAGTTACTGCAGGCTCCTATTTCCTTGTATGAGGGGTCACGTATGCTCCACTCTCCCAAAAACAGATAATAACATATGCCTCCAATGGTGAAGTATGTTTTAAAACTTTTATTTAAAAAGAAAGCAATTTAATAAACTCACATGTTTGGGTGCCTTGCGCTGGCACTGAGCGTTTCCAGCCGTGTGTATTATGAGACCCTTTCGCTGGTGTCTCTGTGCTGGTTCCTCGTCTGTATGTGTGCCAAGCCTCTACCTCGCCTGGACCGTCTCTACCGGAAGTGACGTGTATACGAAAAATACCCAGCAGCCTCTACGCGTTTCGCAACTTAGTTTTGCGTCATCAGGAAGCTGCCGGGTGATTAGTTAGCTCTATTTTTATAGTCCCAATACTCATTTATGTGTGTTTGTAATTGGTTCTCTTATTTGCGCCCTAACCGGAAGTAAAGCTTCCGCCATCTTTGTTGTGGTCTATCTGTGTTCCTAGTGACAGGAAGCTTGTATTCCACCATTTTGGCTGAGGTCTTCCCTTATTTATCTTTTTGTTCCCTCAGTTTTCTATTCCTAAGTCCCGGATAGGTGTCACCACCCTATACATGTGGATTACTTTCCCCCTCTATTATATGTCTTTAGGACAATACCTTTAAAAAATTTATTTTATGAAAAATAAAAATAATAATAACCTGAGATATCCACCGGCCCATACATAATCCTTCTATTATTTAACTGATAGGGAGGTTATTCCCTTATTTATCTTATATTCCCTTAGTGTTCCATGTCTAAAAAAACAGATAGGTGTCACCCCCCACATGGCTGGGTTGCTCTCACAATCTTACATATATCCTGGAAGTAAATCCTTAGACAGTATATATATTTTACTAAAACATTTTTTGCTAAAAACAATTCCTTATTGTAATATGCATCGGCCTAGGTTGTTCTTTTACTATTCAGCAATAATTTGTCATGTCTTCATTATATATTACGCAACAACCCTTTCTCACATACTCAAATAACCTATCAATCACCGTATCCCCTTGTTCACATTTTACCACCTGTAAAACAACGTGATGTTAATCCCAAGATTAAAAATAATAAAATAAAAATAAAGAGAAAATTAGAAAAATTTATAAAAAAATGAAAAAAAATTAGAAAAATTACACAAATAAAAATAAAAATAAACATAAAAATAAAAATAAAAATAAAAAATAAAAAATAATAAAAAATGGAAAAAAATGTGAGAAAATAAAGAAATGTAAAAAATGGAAAAATGGGAAATAGAATAAAAATAAAAATAAAAATAAGAATATGAAAAATAAAAATAAAAATAAAAATAAATATAAAAATAAAAATAAAAAATAATAATAAATAAATGAAAAAATAAAAATGAAGATAAAAATAAAAATAAATGGTAAAAAATAAATAAAAAATATAAAAAATAGATTAAATTAAATGAAAAAAATGAAAAAATATAATATAAATAAATAAATATAAAGGTGATAATTAGGTGAATAAGTAAAAATCAGCATGGAAATGAGAACATGGGGTTACGTTAATAGTCCTCTATGTAACAATTGACATCGAGTTCCACATTCAATCCTTTTTTCCTCATTGTATCTAATTTAAATATCCAGTATGTCTCGTTTTTCGATATTTCTCTTTTTAGATGTATATTTCTCCAGCTTTGTTCTACTCTATCAATTCCAAAGAACTTTAAGCATTTGGGGTCCCTATTATGGGTTTCCCTAAAGTGCTTGGAGAGGCTATGGTTTTTATATCCCTTTTTTATATTTCTGATAGGTTCTCCTATTCTTGTTGAAAGTGCTCTGGTAGTCCTGCCTACATACTGCAATCCACAGTCGCATTCTATTACGTATGTGACGTGGGTGCTTTGGCATGTAATCAACTTTTCTATTTTAAATTTTCGTTTATTTGAGTAGGATTGAAATTCAAGTGTTTTTCTTGCTGTTCCGTTTGTTGTGCTACACGGTTTGCACTTACCACATCGGTAAAATCCTTTTTGGTCAAAGAAGGTGGTCATCTTTTTGGGTGGGTCAGGTACGTTCTTGACTAATTGGTCTCGGATGCGTTTGGCCCGCCTGTAGATGAACGTGGGTTTTGCTGGCAAAATACTACCTAATTGGGGGTCGTTATTAATGATAGGCCAGTATTTTTTTATTATCCCTTCTAGGGTCTTATACTGGCTATTGAATTCTGTTATGAAAGGTATGTTTGGCCCCTGCTTCTCTTTTGTTTTGTTCCATTTTTTGTTTGAAATTATATCTTCTCGATTTTTTTGTCCTATTTTTTCTCTAGTTGCCTCCAGTTTTCCTTGGTTGTACCCTTTATCTTTAAATCTCTCTATTAGGATATTTGTTTGTTTGTAGTAGTCATCCAATTGGTCGCAGTTTCGTCTGATTCGGATGAATTGTCCCATGGGGATGGCTTTTTTCCACTTGGGGTGATGACAGCTGTTATACGGTATGTATCCGTTTCTGTCTGTTTCTTTGAAGAACGTTTTTGTTTCTAGGTGTTGTCCTTTTTTATATATTTCCAAATCCAGGAAATTTACTTTTTGGGATTGTACATTTACTGTAAATTTTATGTCATATTTGTTTTTTCCAATATGTTCCACAAATGATGCCAGCTCATTTGTGGTGCCTTCCCAAACGATTAGTATGTCATTAATAAATCGTTTGTAGGTCAGTATCTGTGGCCAACATTTTCCAAACACTTCCTCATGCTCCCATTTGTTCAGGAAAATGTTGGCCACACTGGGGGCATACTTGTTCCCCATTCCTACACCTTTGGTTTGCCTATAATATTTATGTTGGTGCCAAAAGAAATTATTTCCCATAGCCAATCTTAGGCCCTCAAGTATGAAACGTCTTTGTTTTATTTTCAAATTTGAAATTTTTTTCATCGACCAAGCCACTGCCCCTAGTGCGTCCACCTGTTTGATGTTAGTATACAATGACTCCACATCTATCATTACCAATAGTGTGTTGTCATTTATTCTGAGTTGTTTTAACATTTTAATGACATCTGTGCTGTCCTTAATAAAGGCTGGGCCCTTCCCCGCTAGGGGTTGTAAATATACGTCAAGGTACTCGCCTATTCTAGAGAAGATGGATCCAATCCCGCTTATTATGGGTCTGCCTGGAGGTTTTTTGTTGTTTTTGTGTACCTTGGGTACCTGGTAGATCACCGGTACCCTCGGGGCCTCTGGTAGTAGGTACCTGCCTTCTTTTTTATTTAATATTCTGTCAGAAATACCCTTGTTTAGGTGTTCTTTTAATTTCGATTTGCATTCTTTATTGGGAATTTTCTTTAGTTGCTGATATGTTGTTTCATCTTTTACTAGTCTGTCTAGTTCCAATCCATAGTCTTGTTTGGTCATGATGACTAATCCCCCCCCCCCCTTATCTGCTGGTCTTATTACTATATTTTTTCGTTTTTCTAACTTCTTAATTCCTTGCCAAATTCTATCAGTTTTTTTATTTACTTCTGGTTTGATGTTTTTGATCTCTGTTTCCACCATTCTTTTAAAAACTTCAATATGGTGATTTGTGGTGGACTTCGGGTTGAAAGTGGATTTGTTTCTCAATGTACTATGCAAATAAATGGTGTCTTTCTGATGTTGTGCTGGTGTTTCTTTGCCTGCAAAATGTTTTTTTAAATTGAGTTTTCTTATAAATTTTTGAAGGTCAATAAATGCTTCAAATGGATTAAAGGATTTATTGGGGGCATATTTAATCCCTTTATCCAAAACTAAAAGTTCTTCTTGGGTGAATGTTATATCTGTGAGGTTGAATAGCCCTTTTCCTAGTTCTCTCTTTTTCTTTTTGATTCCCCCTCTACACCCTCTCCTCCTTGAGGTTTTCTGTTTTGTATGTTTTCCTGCGGGTATCGGTTCCAACCCCCCCTGCTTGTTTGGAATACAGGCATAGGAGGTTTGTAGGGCTCCCTCCAGTCCCTCCATTCCCCCTGGCCCTGTGGATATCCATAATGTTGGTTATAATACCCTCTTCCTCTCCCCCTAAATCCTCCCCTCCATGGTCTAGGGTAATATCCCATAGGTGGTTGATAGGGTGGATTTTGTGATTGGGGTCCTTGTTCCATTCTATTCTGTGCGTTTTTGATTTGAGTGTTGGTGTTAGTGGTAGTGTTGTCCTTATTTGTAGTACTGGGAATATGTTTAGGGGTGCCCATGGCAAGTGGGTTCGGTTGTCCCAAACCCCACTCCTCCAGCTCATCATTGAGGGATGTGTTGTTAGAATTAATGGCTATTTCTTCCTCTTGCCACTTGTATACATTTCCGGCCATATAATCTTTTTTGTCCCTTTGGTATTTTTTTACTTTTTTATTTTTTACTTCATTATCTAATTTGACCAAAAACTCTTGTAGTTTAGTGGCCCTTGTTTTATAGTCATTACTTTCTACATGGGGAAGCATGTTGTCCCTAATATTATTTATATTGCCCTCTATTTTTGCTATTTTAAGAGGCTGCTGGGTATTTTTCGTATACACGTCACTTCCGGTAGAGACGGTCCAGGCGAGGTAGAGGCTTGGCACACATACAGACGAGGAACCAGCACAGAGACACCAGCGAAAGGGTCTCATAATACGCACGGCTGGAAACGCTCAGTGCCAGCGCAAGGCACCCAAACATGTGAGTTTATTAAATTGCTTTCTATTTAAATTAAAGTTTTAAAACATACTTCACCATTGGAGGCATATGTTATTATCTTTTTTTGGGAGAGTGGAGCATACGTGACCCCTCATACAAGGAAATAGGAGCCTGCAGTAACTTACAGATAGGATTGGTTATCCAGAAATAAACCACACGCCCTACACTCACCTTGATGTGGTGAGTGACCCATTGCATAGCAGGTGGTGGACACACTAAAAGGACTTTGCACAATGAATGTTTAAATACATAGAAGCACTACAAACACACGGTGGTGTCACGGATTGGAACGTTTTATTTTCACCTTTACATTTATACTTGTATAACATTTACTATTTTTTTTATATATATATAATCTTTCACATTATTGATGGTATAATTGTTATAGATGTATAACCCTTGAAATATTGTTTAAGCACCATGATGAAATATTTTTTATAAAACGCATGTTTGCTGCAGTCAGAATTTGAATAATGGCTAATAGCACACAGCAGTTTTTCACTTAGCACTTTTGAACCCACATGAAGGGTTAAAAATATATTACTACTAACTAGAATTTTAGTGCTTTGTCTAGTCAGGGTGAACAAAGCAATTTAAATTTTCTTTTGAGCACACAGCACTTTTAGAGCATTAAAGGGGGATAAATATAAAAAAATTGGGTAACAACATTAAAGGGTGGCGCGGTTTTCTTTTCTTTTCTTACTACATTACTTATTATCCTCAAAACTGCTGCACACCATAAAAATAAACAAAAATAAAATAACAACTAATAGAATTACCAAACACAATTAATTGGCGCCGGTACCCTATATCTATATAAGTCCTTGTTTTATCCCAGTCGTGTCCTATTGATCGGCGTGCTGAATTTGTTTCCACGCTCTCTGACAGCTTGATTGCAAAGGCTGCTGTGAATTGGTCTTTAGACCGTCGTACCCCAAATTGCTGCTCCAGAGTGATCACAACTGAGGACATTATTTGGTCCTTCTGCAAATTGGGACGGGTGTACAGACCATTTTTGCCATCATAGTCCTCCCTCCTCAAAATGTCCATCATCTCCACCATTTCTTCAAAGGCCATGTTGGTGGCTTTCAATCTCCTCCTGGATCTGGATATTTGGGGCTCCGGGCTTTCCTCCACACTAGTTCCTGAAAATGTCTCCACCATCTTTATCTATATACTCCCACTTCGCACCGAAGAGAGAAGGGGCGGGGAATATTCATCATATAGAATGTCAGGGGCGGGCGACGCAGGCGGAGCTTGACACATGGGCAGCGTATATAAAGCTAGTACGCTGTCGTACGTACGTCCAAACGGAAGTAGCAAGCATCCTAAACAAAGGTAAGGTTTGAACTTGGCCCATCACAGTGGCCTATACTGCTTCAAAATTGAGGCCTATATTGGGATAAGATACTGAAAGTTTGGACTGACATTGGTGTTTTTTTTGTGTTGTGTGTGTTGTGTGTGTGTGTTGTGTTGTGTGTACGTGTGTTGTGTGTGTTGTGTGTGTGTGTGCCTTATATTGGTATAAGATAATAATGAGAGTTTGGACTGACATTAGTGTTTTTGTCTTGTGTATTGTCTTTCAGAAAAAAATTATCTGTTTAAAGAGCAGGATTTTTTGAGCAATTTTATTGACAAATATAGAGATATGCGAAACCTGTGGGAGGTCAAGCACACTTTGAATTATAACAAGCAAGCAAGGAAGGCAACACTGGGTACACTTCTGGAGTTTGTCAAGACTCAAGTCCCTCAGGCAAACATTAAGTTTGTGGAAAATAAAATTGGGATCTTGCGGAATATGTACAGGCGGAAGTACAATAAGATACAGAATTCCCTCAGATCGGGAGCAGCAGCAGATGATGTTTATGTCCCCAAGCTGTGGTACTTCCACAAACTCAGTTTTCTGGGTGACCAGACTGAAGCGAGGGAATCGCTTTGGACCATTCCCTGCAGCCTTCCCTCCACCCCAGCAGAGGCTTCCCAGGAACAACCGGGCCCTTCCATCCTTGAGGAAGTGGATGTGCCCAGCTGGAGCCAGTTATATTCGTTTTTTGAAATATTGATTGTCCTAATATTAATGATGTTAACTAAAATGTTAGAATTGCTTACAAATCAATGATTTTATCCCCAAAAATATGTATACATATCACTATACAGTACAGTAGTGGCCAAAAATGTTGGTAAAATGTTGATGACCAGCTAGAAAAATGCTGGGGTCAGAATGATAGCCTTTTCTATTTCTTAACATTCAATTTGCAAGTCATGAGCTGAAAATTGTGTGTGATTAATAAAGCAAACTATGTCCCTTTTTTTATCCACAGGATGAGCTCAGCCATGAGGAGGCCCTGCCCAGTGGCAGACAGGAAGAGGCCGTGACCAGTGGCAGGCAGGAGGAGGCCGTGCCCAGTGGCAGGCCAGAGGAGGCTGTGCCAAGTGGCAGCCAGGAGGTGGCTGGGCCCAGTAGGAGCCTCACAGAATCCCAGGAGCCTCCCCTCTGCCTTCCCACCAAAAGGCCCAGGAAGGTGACAAGGACAGAGGAGGCATCACTTGCCCTCATTCGGGAAGCCAGACAGTTCCTGAGTACCCCCCAACGTTAAAGAGGCCTATGGTACCTATTTGGCCACCAGGTTGGTGGAATTGGAGAAGGGCCAATGCCTCCTCTGTGAGGGGATTTTTGCTGAGGCCCTTCAGAAGGGATTGAGGGGCCAGCTCACTGAAATCAGACATATCTATGATCAAGCCCCTATTCCTCCTCCTGCCACAAGTCCACCACCAGAGGCACAGCCTCAAAGGAAGGCTGCAGCGAAGAGAAGAAAGTGATGGCCCGGCTTCAGTCTGGTCTGACAGAAGACGCAGGCTGTTGTAGTACAACAGCCTGGGGACATAGATGTCATCTGCTGCTGTTCCTGATCTCTGGGAGTCCAGGACCAGATTGTGCTCCCTATTATATGGACTCCTCAAGATCCCAATTGTGTTTTCCACTGACTTGATGTGTTCCCTGGGGGCCAAAAGGCTTCACAAATTCCAAAAGTGCCTCCAGTGTTGCCTTCCTCTTTAGTTTGTTAACCAGAATAAATTGATATTTTATTTTCACTAAATACTTTCCTATGTGTTTTTATTCAAAAGGGACAGTTTGTGAGTAGGCAGGTACATTTCAAAAAGCCTATGGGGGTTATTTCCGAAAGGCAAATTCCTTTTGTACAAGTGCAAACTAAAAGTGCAAAGTGCACTTGAAATTGCACTGCAAGTGCACTTGGAAGTGCATTCGCTGTAAATCTGAGAGGTACATCTGAAATGAGGGGAAGCTCTGCTGATTTTATCATGCAATCATGTGCAAGCTAAAATGCTGTTTTTTATTTTCCTTGCATGACCCCCTCGGATCCACAGCGACTGCACTCTTTCAGTGCAATTTCAAGTGCACTTTGCACTTGTAGTGCAAAATGAATTTGCCTTTCGGAAATAACCCCCCCTATGTCAAATTAACAAGGGACACCAACCTCCTTAAGGTTCAGAAAAAATACAAGATAATAATGTTATTGTGGTAACTTGAAACTCAAAAAAAATAATTATATGGAGATTACTGGAATTTTTTTTTTTTTTTAATAATTGTAAAAAATATTGATGAAATATAAAATTATAAAAGATGAGTATAAAAAATGATTGGAAACATTATTTATGGAGATCGGTAGACGTGTACTGCCAAAAAAATTGTTAATGTTCGTTTTCGTTTCATTCGTTTTTTTTTTTTGGGTCATTCGTTATGATCGCAATTCGTAAATTTGTACATTCGTACATTCGTAAATTCGTACATTCGCACATTTGTAAATTTGTACATTTGTAAATTCGTACATTCGTAAATTCATACATTCGTAAATTAGAAAATTCATATTCGTAAATTCGTACATTTGTAAATTAGAAAATTCATGTATATTTCCATATACTGGGAGTTTAAATGAAACGCACAAGGAGGGGGGGGGGGGGGGGGGGTAGTGCGCTTCCATCCCTATAATAAATTCAAAGGACAAAATGAGTGTGGGACTTTAAATGAGGCAGGCTCGAAAGCAATGTAAGAGTAGAAATTTTATTAACAATTATACAGAAAATGTCAATGATTGTCTGTATGTGACAACTGAGTATTCGAATGCATGTACAAACATGACATATTAACCACTTCAATACAGGGCTTTTAAACACCCTTCCTTACCAGAGCACTTTTTGCGATTCGGCACTGCGTCGCTTTAACTAACAATTGCGCGGTCGTGCGACGTTACACCCAAACAAAATTGACGTCCTTTTTTTCCCACAAATAGAGCTTTCTTTTGGTGGTATTTGATCGCCCCTGCGGTTTTTATTTTTTGCGCTATAAACAAAAGAAGAGCGACAATTTTGAAAAAAAACACAATATTTTTTACTTTTTGCTATAATAAATATCCCATTTTTTTTAAAAAAAAAAAAAAATTTTTTCCTCAGTTTAGGCCGATACGTATTCTTCTACATATTTTTGGTAAAAAAATCGCAATAAGCGTATATTGATCGGTTTGCGCAAAAGTTATAGCGTCTACAAAATAGGGGATAGATTTATTGAATTTTTTTTTTTACTAGTAATGGCGGCGATCTGCGATTTTTTTTCGTGACTGCGACATTGCGGCGGACACTTTTGACACATTTTTGGAACCATTCACATTTACACAGCGATTGTTGCTATAAAATTGTGTAAATGTGACTGGCAGGGAAGGGGTTAACACTAGAGGGCGCTGGAGGGGTTAATGTGTGTCCCTATAGGAGTGATTCTAACTGTAGGGGGAGGGGACTCAAGGGGAGGAGACCGATCATGTGTTCCTCCGTACTGGGATCACATGATCGGTCTCCTCCCCGCTGACAGGACGTGGAGCTGTGTGTTTACACACACAGCTCCACGGTCCCGCCCGGTCCCGTTGTTTTAACGGGCAATCGCGGGTGCCCGGCGGACATCGCGGCCGCCGGGCACTCGCACCGGGTCCAGGCGGCCGGGAATCCGAGGACGTCATATGACGCCCACCCAGGATGGTAGATCCACCTTGTGGGCGTCATATGACAATACGTGGGTATTGAAGTGGTTAATAAACATAATATAAAACTTAATTTGTCATAGCAGGGAAAGAAAAATAAATTCATACAGATTACATAGGAATAATACAGTACTAATATACAATAAAATTCATAGAAGTGTTATAAAATTGATGGAAAATATGAGGGGTTGCATCCTCAATAGCTCGATGCGTTTCGTCAGTGTGCCGATTCATCAGGAGCAAATATGTAATGTCTGTAAGTAATAAAGGGTGTATGAAATTAAGAAGCCCATGGTATGAAAGGTATTATATATATATAAAAAAATATATATATATATATACAAAAGTGGATCGAATTCATAGAACTTACACCCCATGGGAATGCCGAGCACCGATTATCCTGGTATGCAAAGGCCGCCACATCAAGCCTTCCCCGGGAGCTGAGGCACAGAAGGTCCGCCCAGAACCCCGGATCCAAAGTGAGAAGCCCCCAGCCAGCAAACAATATAAGTAGTTTGAGTATTGTGCCAATGATGGCAATAAAATCTATAAAATAAATAGAAAGTATTATTTATAATGGACCCGGTAGCACTGCCAAATACCAAGGAAGTATAGTGCATAGAGAGAAGAAGAGGTAGGGTGAAGTGATGATGTAAAAGTAGAGTAAGGAGGAGAAGAAAACCAACAAAGTGTGCACAGAAAATGACATAAAAATTAAACAGTATGCAGTAAAAGCAAAAAATAGTGAACCGAGAAAAGTGTGGAATAAACAAGTAACCATGTAGAGTCCTGTAAAGTGATGATCGTAATCGATCAATATAGGTGTAAGTGAAAAAGTGCTGGAGGGAGGAGAAATATGGAAAAACCATATAGAAGTACCTTAGGTATTAAATATTGAGTCTGGACGTGATCTAAGGTGGGCAGTGCGAGACGGTCATCTGGTCAGTTGTGAATGGGGGCCCCCAATCGGGCCGGTAGATAGGGCGGGCGTGCGACAACGTCACGAGCGTGATAACGAGCAGGAGTCGTCCGGCCGACAATGGCGCCAAAACTAACTCCCGCCAAACAACAGCTAGATGGAACCACGCCGTGATAAACGAGTGGCGCTTGCAAGAAACGTCACTTTTACGAATATTCTGAAAAATTTGTTAATTTGAAATGGATTTTCGTTAATTCGGATATTTCCGAATTAACGAATTTGTCGAAATTCGTTAAAAAACTAATTCGGAACGAAACGAATTGCATATGTCTAGAGATCCGGCTTTTAAAACTAGAATATTAGTCATGAGATGAGGATAAATAATGAAGAAAGAAGTTTGTGAGAACTCTGTGTGAATATGAGCAGCAAAACAACTTCATTCTTCTAGCATTCTAATGAAGAAAAGAATGCGCTGTATTAAAAGATTACAGAATTAGCAGCGTGAGGAATGTGCTAGCTTCAATACGAACGCTAGTTTTACCACACCCAGCGCTTCCGTCTTGTACTTGCTTCAGAGCATGCATCGTTTTTGGTCCGTTGGACTAGCACACAGACGAACGGTTTTCCCGATAGAAATTCATGTCCGTCGGACAGATTTGAAACATGTTTTATTTCTAGGTCCGTCTGAGTTTTGGGGAAAAAAGTCCGCTGGAGCCCATACACGATTGTAATATCCAACGGATTGATTCCGTCAGACCTAGTCTGAGGGAAAATCCGGTCATGTGTACGCGGCATTAGAGTAAGTTAGTAGTGTTACTATGGTAACACTGAACTACTCTGATAAAAGTATATAAAATAAATAGTAAAAATATGTAAAAAGTTTTAAAAAAATTTAAAGTTTGAAATAAAAAATGAAATTGTAAGCTCTAACAAGCAGGGCCCTCTGATCCCTCATGTATTGATTTAGGTGCCTGGTAGCTGGTGGTGATCCAAGACTGATTCATCTTTATGAAGGTCAGTCGATCAAACGAGTTGGTGGACAGGCGCACCCTGTGATCGGTGACAAAGCCTCTGGGAATGCATTGCACAGACCTTTCTGCAAGGCCTCCCGGAGATGTCTCATCCTCTGCTCCCTCTGCAATGGCAAGATAAGGTCCGCAACCTTACCCTTGTACTGTGGATCAAAGAGAGTGCCCAGCCAGTAATGGTCCCTCTCCTTGAATATGAGGATCCTTCCACAGGCTTTGCAGGATCAGGGAGGCCGTAGGTTAGCTGAGGCATTCGGGTCACTAAGGACGACATGATCCACAGCCACCTCCTCCCAGCCACGTACAAGTCCACTGGTTTCTTGGGACTGTAAATCATCCCTAAAAGACTGCTGCTGCTGATGCTGAGTGCCAAGCTCCACCTCCATGCTGACACAATCCTCCTCCTCCTCCTCCTCCTCCTTATCCTCTTTCTGTGTGATGGGTGGGAGATAAGGAACACTGTCTGGATAAAGGGGGCCTTGAGAGGCAAGGAATTCCTCCTCTTCCTGCCTCTGTTCTGCCTCAAGTGCCCTGTCCATTATTCCATGCAGCGTATGCTCCAACAGGTGGACAAGAGGTACAGTGTCACTGATGCATGCACTGTCACTGCTCACCATCCTCGTGGCCTCCTCAAATGGTGACAGGACAGTGCATGCATCCCTGATCATGCTCCACTGGCGTGGTGAAAAAATGTGAGCTCCCCTGACCCTGTCCTGGTGCCGTAGCCACACAGGTACTCATTGATGGCCCTCTGCTGCATGTGCAGTCGCTGCATCATGGCCAACGTTGAGTTCCACCTGGTGGGCATGTCACATATAAGGCAGGTTCAACTCCTTTTGCAGCTCAGCCAGCCGAGCACTGGCATTATATGATCGGCAAAAATGCACACAGACTTTCCTGGCCTGCCTCAGGACGTCCTAAGTACAGCCTGAGTACCTGCCCAAAAACCGCTGCACCACCAGGTTAAGGACGTGAGTCATACAGGGCACATGGGTCAGTTGTCCCTGTCGCAGGGCAGAGAGGAGGTTGGTGCCATTGAAACAAACGACCATTCCTGGCTTAAGCTGGCGTGGCGTCAACCACCTCTCGGCCTGCCCCTGCAGAGCTGACAGAACCTCTGCCCCAGTGTGGCTCCTGTCCCCCAAACACACCAGCGCAAGCACGGCATGGCATCTTTTTGCCTGCTTACATGCGTAGCCCCTTGAACGTCTACAGAGCACCGCTGGTTCCGAGGACAGAGAACTCGAAGAGGCCATGGAGGAAGAAGAAGAGGAGGGGGTGGAGGAGAGAGGTGTGTCACAACCAGTAGTAGCATTTTGGAGGCGTGGTGGCGGAACAACCTCCAACACTACTGCACCTTGTCCTGCATCCTTCCCAACTGCCAAAAAAGTGACCCAATGGGCTGTGAAAGATAGGTAACGTCCCTGTCCATGCCTGCTGGACCATGAGTCAGCGGTAATATGCACCTTACCGCTGACCGCCCTGTCCATCGAGGCCGGAATCGCCTTCCGTGAGAAAAAGTGGCATTTGGGAACCTGCCACTGATGAACCGCACATTGCACAAACTCACGGAAGGGGGCCGAGTCTACCAACTGAAAAGGCAGCAGTTGAAGTGCTAGCAATTTAGCCAAGCTAGCATTCAATCGCTGGGCATGTGGATGGCTGGGAGTGAACTTCTTTTGACGGTTCAACAGCTGGGGCAGGGAAATTTGCCTGCTACAATTGGACGTCGGTATACTGCTAGCAGAGTGCCTGCAAGTACTTGGCTGTGACACACCTAATTCTACACCTTCATTCCTCTCAGTGCAGCTTTCAGAGAGGACTGAAGGTTTAGTTGGATTGGAGATCCCAGCTGATGAGGAGCAAGGAGAGGTCCGCTTTGTTCTTTGGTGTGGGTATTTAAGGTACGCTTGCCAACGAGCTGCATGGCAGGTCAACATATGTCTGGTCATGCTTGTGGTGCCCAAGCGGCTGATGTTTTGGCCACGCGAGATACGGTTGAGACATACGCTGCAAATAGCAGCGGTGCAATCCGATGCACTCGTCTCAAAAAAGGCCCACACCAAAGAACTTTTGTAATAACGCGCAGAGGCAGCGCCCTGCACAGGCGGAGCTCTGCAGTGTGATTCAGTTGGTGTGCTGCCCTTAGGCTGGCCCCCGGAGGGCATTATGCCTTGTTGGAGATGTGCCGCCTCCTCCTCCTCCTCTCTCCGATCAGGCACCCACGTGGAGTCAGTGACCTCATCATCCCCTCCCTCTTCACCACTGGAGCAAACCTGGCAGTATGCTGCAGCTGGTGGAACATGACTGCCAGATTGCTGTCCTTGAGACAGATTGCTGTATAGAGATGAGTGAGGCTAAGATGGCCCCACCCGTCTCTATACCATAGCAGGGCGGAAGCGACGTCAAAACGTCACTTCCGCCCATACGTCTTAAAGGCACATTTTTCAAATGTCATTTTTTTTTTTAATTACATTTTTTTTTTTTTTTGCATTTAAGTCCAAATATGAGATCTGAGGACTTTTTGTCCAATAAGTGTATTTTAATTGTTTTAAAGTTATAGCGTCTACAAACTATAGTATATACAGTATCTCACAGAAGTGAGTACACTCCTCACATTTTTGTAAATATTTTATTATAACTTTTCATGTAACAACAATTAGACATTTTCCCTCCCTGGTGTCATGTGACTCATTAGTGTTACAAGGTCTCAGGTGTGAATGGGGAGCAGGTGTGTTAAATTTGGTGTTATCACTATCTCTCTCTCATACTGGTCACTGGAAGTTCAACATGGCACCTTATGGCAAAGAACTCTCTGAGGATCTGAAAAAAAGAATTGTTGCTCTACATAAAGATGGCCTAGGCTATAAGAAGATTGGCAAGATCCTGAAACTAAGCTGCAGCACGGTGGCCAAAACCATACAGTGGTTTAACAGGAAGTAGACGTATGAGTGCTGCCAGCATTGCTGCAGAGGTTGAAGGGGTGGGGGGTCAGCCTGTCAGTGCTCAGACTATACGCCGCACACTGCATCATCCCAGAAGGAAATCTTCTAAAGATGGTGCACAAGAATGTCCCCAAACAGTTTGCTGAAGACAAGCAGACTAAGGAAATGCATCACTGGAACCATGTCCTGTGGTCTGATGAGACCAAGATAAACTTATTTGGTTCAGATGGTGTCAAGCGTGTGTGTCGGCAACCAGGGGAGGAGTACAAAGACAAGTGTGTCTTGCCTACAGTCAAGCATGGTGGTGGGAGTTTCATGGTCTGGGGCTGCATGAGTGCTGCCAGCATTGGGGAGCTACAGTTCATTGAGGGAACCATGAATGCCAACATGTACTGTGGCATACTGAAGCAGAGCATGATCCCCTCCCTTTGGAGACTGGGCCGCATGGCAGTATTCCAACATAACAACCCCAAATACACCTCCAAGACGACCACTGTCTTACTAAAGCAGCTGAGGGTAAAGGTGATGTACTGGCCAAGCATGTCTCCAGACCTAAACCCTATTGAGTATCTGTGGGGTATCCTCAAATGGAAGGTGGAGGAGCGCAAGGTCTCTAACATCCACCAGCTCCATAATGTCGTCATGGAGGAGTAGAAGAGGACTCCAGTGGCAGCTTTATGAACTCCATGCCCAAGAGGGTTAGGGCAGTGCTGGAAAATAATGGTGGCCACTATGTTCCTATTAAAATATAACCAGCAACGTCAGGCATCCCAGCCCTATGTTCACGGGCCTGCACTTAGCAGTAAAATTGGGATATGATGACATGTGTGTGTTCCCCTTGAGGAAGCCACATGACTTGTGATGGCAACCTGTGAAGCTCTGGTGAACTCCATGCCCAAGAGGGTTAAGGCAGTGTTGGCAAAGATCGGTGGCCACACATAATATTGACACTTTGGTCCCAATTTGGACATTTTCACTTCGGGTGCACTCACTTTTGTTGCCAGTGGTTTAGACATTAATGGCTGTGTCTCATTTCTTGAGGCCCTTAAAATGCAAGGACAGTACAAATACCTCCCAAATGACATTTTTTGTAAAAGTCTGGGGTATTTAGTAAGAGGCATGGCAAGTTTTTTGAAATTGTAATTTTTTTTGTCACAATTCTTTGGAAAGAGAAGAAATAAAGAAGATTTGTTTTTTTTGTTTTATGTTTTTTTACATACTGTCACCAGCGCAGTATAGCAGTATCAAATGACTAGTGACAGTATGTTAAAAAAAATATATATATAATTTTTATTCATTTTTATTTCAAACTTTACATTTTTTTAAAACTTTTTACATCTTTTTACTATTTATTTTATATACTTTTATCAGAGTAGTTCAGTGTTACCATAGTAACACTACTAACTTACTCTAATGCCGCGTACACATGACCGGATTTTCCGGCAGACTAGGTCTGACAGAATCAATCCGTTGGATATTACGATCGTGTTTGGGCTCCAGCGGACTTTTTTCCCCAAAACTCAGACGGACCTAGAAATAAAACATGTTTGAAATCTGTCCGACGGACTTGAATTTCTATCGGGAAAACCGTTCGTCTGTGTGCTAGTCCAACGGACCAAAAATGATGCATGCTCTGAAGCAAGTACAAGACGGAAGCGCTCGGTGTGGTAAAACTAGCGCTCGTATTGAAGCTAGCACATTGCTCACGCTGCTAATTCTGTAATCTTTTAGTACAGCGCATTTTTTTCTTCTTTAGAATGCTAGAAGAATGAAGTTGTTTTGCTGCTCATATTCACACAGAGTTCTCACAAACTTCTTTCTTCATTATTTATCCTCATCTCATGACTAATATTCTAGTTTTAAAAGCCGGATCTCTAGACATATGCAATTCGCTTCGTTCCGAATTCATTTTTTAACGAATTTCGACAAATTTGTTAATTCGGAAATATCGGAAAAAATATTCGGAAAATTAATTTGACATAGGGGGGTTATTATAGGGATGAGCCGAACACCTCCGGGTTCGGTTCGCACCAGAACCTTCGAACGGACCGAAAGTTTGCGCAAATTTTCGAACCCTATTCGTTATAATGGACGCGAACGTTCGAAATCAAAATTGCTAATTACAACGGCCAATATGCATGTTAATGTCATAAAACAGGTTTGGGGACCCGGGTCCTGCCCCAGGGGACATATATCAATGCAAAAAGAACTTTTAAAAACTAACGTTTTTTCGGGAGCAGTCATTTTAATGATGCACAAAGTGAAAAAAAAAAAAGTGAAATTTTCCTTTAAATATGGTACCTGGGGGGTGTCTAAAGTATGCCTGTGAAATGGCATGTGTTTCCCGTGTTTAGAACTGTCCTTGCACAAAATGACATTTGTAAAGGAAAAAAAGAAGCCATTTAAAACCACTTGCGGCTTTAATGTCATGTCTTGTCCTGGCCGCCATATGGCTGAAAATCCTTGAGAAAAATGGCATGGCTACCCCATCACCCCCCCCCCCCCCCCCACCCCAGCCCCTTTGGGTCTTGTATGGATATTAAGGGGGACCCCGCACCCAAAATAAAACCCTATACCTACAACCCTATATACTCTGAACAGCACTATATAGGTGGTGCAAACAAGACACGGACTGTAGGTTTGTTCTTAAGTAGAATCTGAACAGGTACATTATGAAGTGTAGCTCCATCCCAAAAAAATCTATTTTTAAGCTTTTTGGAGAACATAGGGAGGGGTTATCACCCCTGTAACATTTGCTGTCTTTGCACATCTGTTCAGAACATGTCACCTCACTTTCCGTCCCAATGACAAATGTTTTTGGAAAAGTGGGGTTTTAATTGAAACAAGGATTGGTGATAAAGCATCAGTAGAGAGGAGATACCTTTTTCCCAAATTAAATCTAACAGGATAGAATTTCCCTTCCTAGGGGTAGATTTCCTCTCACTTCCTGTTTTCTCTTTCCGTTTGCAAGTAGGAGTCGTTTGTAAGTTGGATGTTTGAAAGTAGCGGCCTGCCGTATATACTCTGCAGAAATTTGCCCTATTAGATGTTGGTGTAGCCACAAGACTGGTGGGCACAGGAATGGGCCCTGCTGTGAGTTTATTAGATCAAGATTTGTACTTGCATGCACCTGTTGAACAGGGCATAAAAATTGGGCCTTTGGTGGTGGTGGTGGTGGTGGACGGTGTTGCCACAAGACTGTAAGCCCTCACAGTTACTCTTGGTGGGTGCAGGAATGGGCCCTGCTGTGAGTTATTAGATCAAGATTTGTAATTGCATGCACCTGTTGAACAGGGCAGAAAAATTGGGCCTTTTGGTGGTGGTGGTGGTGGACGTGTGTTGCCACAAGACTGTAGGCCCTCATAGTTAGTTTTGGTGGGCGCAAGAATGGGCCCTGCTGTGAACTATTAGATCAAGATTTGTAATTACACGCCCCTGTTAAACAGGGGCTGAAAAATTATGCCTTAGGCATTGGTGCTGGTGCCACAACACTGCAACCCCTCACAGATACTGTACTCTGAGCACAGCAATGAGACCTGTTGCAAAGCATTGCCTAAAAAATTGTAATTACACGCCCCAACAGGGGCTGAAAAATTGTGCCTTAGGCACTGGTGCTGGTGCCACAACACTGCAACCCCTCACAGATACTGTACTTGGAGCACAGCAGTCACACCTGTTGCGAAGCATTTTTAAAAAAAAATTTATACATATAACATATAATGTTATACAGGGGCTGAAAAATTGTGCCTTAGGGACTGGTGTGGTGGCATGGATCATTGAGGAGGAGGAAGAGGATAGTCAGTGAACACAACAGGACAGTCACTCAGCATCAGCATAGGCAGTCTTGAAGGGATGTGACATTATAAATTATTCCGTTATATCCGCTTCAGGTGCCTGGTAGCTGGTGGTGATCCAAGACTGATTAATTTTTATGAAGGTCAGTCGATCAACCGAGTCGGTGGACAGGCGCACCCTATGATCGGTGACAAATCCTCCAGCAGCACTGAATGTGCGTTCGGAAAGAACGCTGGATGCAGGACATGCCAGTAGCTCAATTGCATACTGTGCAAGCTCTGGCCAGTGATCCATCCTCAGGACCCAGTAAGCCAGAGGATTTTCGGTGGGAAAGGTGTCCAAGTCTGACCTTGCCCCTAGGTATTCCTGCACCATGTATATCAGACGCTGGCGATGGTTGCTGGAACCGATCATACCTTGGGGCTGCGGACTAAAAAATTGTCTGAACGCATCGGTCAGACGTCCACCTTCCCCACCGCTCCCTTTGCTACTGACCGAAGCCTCAGCAACTCGTCGTCCAGGACCAGGAGTTTGTAACCTCCCAGTTTCTGGGAACGCGTTGCACAGACCTTTCTGCAAGGCCTCCCTGAGATGTCTCATCCTCTGCTCCCTCTGCGACGGCAAGATAAGGTCCGCAACCTTACCCTTGTACTGTGGATCAAGGAGAGTGGCCAGCCAGTAATGGTCCCTCTCCTTGATCCGAAGAACACGAGGATCCTTCCGCAGGCTTTGCAGGATCAGGGAGGCCATGCAGCGTAGGTTAGCTGAGGCATTCGGTCCGGAGTCTTCTGGGTCACTGAGGATGACATGATCGCCAGCCACCTCCTCCCAGCCACGTACAAGTCCACTGGTTTGTTGGGACTGTACATCATCCCTAAAAGACTGCTGCTGCTGATGCTGAGTGCCAGGCTCCACCTCCATGCTCACACAATCCTCCTCCTCCTCCTCATCCTCTTCCTGTGTGATGGGTGGGACAGAAGGGACACAGTCTGGATAAAGGGGGCCTTGAGAGGCAAGGAAGTCCTCCTCTTCCTGCCTCTGTTCTGCCTCAAGTGCCCTGTCCATTATCCTATGCAGCGTATGCTCCAACAGGTGGACAAGAGGTACAGTGTCACTGATGCATGCACTGTCACTGCTCACCATCCTCGTGGCCTCCTCAAATGGTGAGAGGACAGTGCATGCATCCCTGATCATGCTCCACTGGCGTGGGGAAAAAAAGCCAAGCTCCCCTGACCCTGTCCTGGTGCCGTAGTCGCAAAGGTACTCATTGATGGCCCTCTGCTGCGTGTGCAGTCGCTGCAGCATGGCCAACGTTGAGTTCCACCTGGTGGGCATGTCACATATTAGGCGGTTCTTGGGCAGGTTCAGCTCCTTTTGCAGCTCAGTCAGCCGAGCACTGGCATTATAAGATCGGCGGAAATGCACACAGACTTTCCTGGCCTGCCTCAGGACATCCTGTAAGCCTGGGAACCTGCCCAAGAACCGCTGCACCACCAGGTTGAGGACGTGAGCCATACAGGGCACATGGGTGAGCTGCCCCTGTCGCAGGGCGGAGAGGAGGTTGGTGCCATTGTCAGAAACGACCATTCCTGGCTTAAGCTGGCGTGGCGTCAACCACCTCTCGGCCTGCCCCTGCAGAGCTGCCAGAACCTCTGGCCCAGTGTGGCTCCTGTCCCCCAAACACACCAGCGCAAGCACGGCATGGCATCTTTTTGCCTGCGTACTTGCGTAGCCCCTTGTACGCCTACGGAGCACCGCTGGTTCCGAGGACAGAGCACTGGAGGAAGAAGAAGAGGAGGGGGTGGAGGAGAGAGGTGTGTCACAACCAGTAGTAGCATTTTGGAGGCGTGGTGGCGGAACAACCTCCAACAGTACTGCACCTTGTCCTGCATCCCTCCCAGCTGCCAATAGAGTGACCCAATGGGCCGTGAAAGAAAGATAACGTCCCTGTCCATGCCTGCTGGACCATGAGTCAGCGGTAATATGCACCTTACCGCTGACCGCCCTGTCCAGCGAGGCATGGACATTGCCTTCCACATGCCGGTAGAGAGACGGAATCGCCTTCCGTGAGAAAAAGTGGCGTTTGGGAACCTGCCACTGAGGAACCGCACATTGAACAAACTCACGGAAGGGGGCCGAGTCTACCAACTGAAAAGGCAGCAGTTGAAGTGCTAGCAATTTAGCCAAGCTAGCATTCAACCGCTGGGCATGTGGATGGCTGGGAGTATACTTCTTTCGACGGTCCAGCAGCTGGGGCAGGGAAATTTGCCTGCTACAATCGGACGTCGGTGTACTGCAAGTACTTGCTTGTGACACACCTAATTCTACACCTTCAGTCCTCTCAGAGCAGCTTTCAGAGAGGACTGAAGATATAGTGGGGATGGAGATCCCAGCTGATGAGGAGCAAGGAGAGGTCCGCTTTGTTCTTTGGTGTGGGTCTTTTATGTGTGCTTGCCAACGAGCTGCATGGCAGGTCGACATATGTCTGCTCATGCTTGTGGTGCCCAATCGGCTGATGTTTTGGCCACGCGAGATACGCTTGAGACAAATATTGCAAATAGCAGTGGTGCGATCTGATGCACTCGTCTCAAAAAAGGCCCACACCAAAGAACTTTTCTGATAACGTGCAGAGGCAGCGCCCTGCACAGGCAGAGCTCTGCGGTGTGGTACAGTTGCTGTGCTGGCCTCTAGCTGGCCTCCAGGGGGCATCCTGACTCGTTGGACATGTGACGCCGCATCCTCCTCCTCCTCGTCCTCCTCCTCCTCTCTCCCTTCAGGCACCCACGTGGAGTCAGTGACCTCATCATCCCCTCCCTCTTCACCACTAGAGCAAACCTGGCAGTAAGCTGCAGCTGGTGGAACAGTACTGCCAGATTGCTGTCCTTCAGCATCCCCTCTCTCTGCGCGCACACTACTGACTTCCTCAAGCTGGGTATCATCATCCGAGCCTTCGAATCGTTGGGCATCCTCCTGGAGCATGTACCCAACACTGTGCTCAAAGAGTTCGGGGGACTCCTCAGGAGGACATGGTGGGTCTAGGGAAGGGGTGGCTGATGATGCCATTGAGTACGCGTTGGCAGGTGCTCTGCCAGTACCCTGAGCCTGGGTGAGAGAGGATGAGAAGGATGAGGAGGGCTTGGTCATCCATTCTACCAAGCCTTCAGCATGATGCGGATCCACATGTCCAGCTGCCGAAAACAAAGACAAGCGTGTCCCATGGCCACGTGCTGATGACGATGCACGACCACATCCACGGCCAGCACTGTTGTCTCTAGAAACAGAGCCTGCCTGCCCTGTGTTCTTGCCTCGGCACGCTCTGCCTCTCCTTGGCGGTCTTCCAGCCATTGTAGTCGGTAGTGTATATAGTATAAAAAATGGGTGCTGCTGAGAAGAAAATATAGGAGCTCTGTGTGATGCCACTAACACACTAGAAGTCCTATGGGTGCTTCTGGAAGAAAATATAGGAGCTCTGTGTGATGCCACTAACACACTAGAAGTCCTATGGGTGCTTCTGGGAAGAAAATATAGGAGCTCTGTGTGATGCCACTAACACATTAGAAGTCCTGTGGGTGCTTCTGAGAAGAAAATATAGGAGCTCTGTGTGATGACACTAACACACTAGAAGTCCTATGGGTGCTTCTGGGAAAAAATATAGGAGCTCTGTGTGATGCCACTAACACACTAGAAGTCCTGTGGGTGCTGCTGAGAAGAAAATATAGGAGCTCTGTGTGATGCCACTAACACACTAGAAGTCCTATGGGTGCTTCTGGGAAGAAAATATAGGAGCTCTGTTTGCTGCCACTAACACACTAGAAAGTCCTATGGGTGCTTCTGGGAAGAAAATATAGGAGCTCTGTTTGCTGCCACTAACACACTAGAAGTCCTATGGGTGCTTCTGGAAGAAAATATAGGAGCTCTGTTTGCTGCCACTAACACACTAGAAGTCCTATGGGTGCTTCTGGGAAGAAAATATAGGAGCTCTGTTTGCTGTCACTAACTCACTAGAAGCCCTATGGGTGCTGTTGGGGTGCAATGCTGTGCTAACAGCACTGCGGTTGGTACTACTGAAATACTGTACTAACAGTAAAACACCCACCAGACTAATCCCCAGCAGCAGCTAATAACACACTAACTGTGCAATCAGCAGCAATGAACGATCAATGACTTAGGTAGCAATGGTTTAGCAAAGAAATAGCCAATGGTTTAGCAAAGAAGAGCAAATCTTTCTGTAGCAATGAATCAAGCTAAGACACAGAATCAGCAGACTGATCTCTCCTAAAGCCGGAACTCATGTGACCGGCGCCGACGGCGTGGCGGCCTTTTAAATGGTGGGGCGTGTACTAAAGCCCCTGAGCTTTAATTGGCTACAGGCGTCCTGCCTGTAGCCAATTATTGCTCTCCGAGTTTCCGGCGCTGTGATTGGCCAAGCATGCGGGGTCACAGTGCATGCTTGGCCAATCATCAGCCAGCAATGCACTGCGCCGGCCGCGCCGGCCGCAATGCATTGCGGGGCCGCTCGCATCACACGAATGTGATGCGAACGGCCCAAATAGTTCTGGGCTCTCGCCGAACGCCCGGTGCTCGATGCGAACGCCCGGTGCTCGATGCGAACGTGGGTTCGCATCGAGCACCGGGCCCATCCCTAGGAACAGCAGCAGATGACATCTATGTCCCCAGGCTGTGGTACTACAACAGCCTGCATCTTCTGTCAGACCAGACTGAAGCCGGGCCATCACTTTCTTCTCTTCGCTGCAGCCTTCCCTCCACGCTGCCCTGCAGCCTTCCCTCCACGCTTCTCTGCAGCCTTCCTTTGAGGCTGTGCCTCTGGTGGTGGACTTGTGGCAGGAGGAGGAATAGGGGCTTGATCATAGATATGTCTGCTTTCAGTGAGCTGGCCCCTCAATCCCTTCTGAAGGGCCTCAGCAAAAATCCCCTCACAGGGGAGGCATTGGCCCTTCTCCAATTCCACCAACCTGGTGGCCAAATAGGTACCATAGGCCTCTTTAGCGTTGGGGGGTACTCAGGAACTGTCTGGCTTCCCGAATGAGGGCAAGTGATGCCTCCTCTGTCCTTGTCACCTTCCTAGGCCTTTTGGTGGGAAGGCAGAGGGGGGGCTCCTGGGATTCTGTGAGGCTCCTACTGGGCCCAGCCACCTCCTGGCTGCCACTTGGCACAGCCTCCTCTGGCCTGCCACTGGGCATGGCCTCCTCCTGCCTGCCACTGGTCACGGCCTCCTCCTGTCTGCCACTGGGCAGGGCCTCCTCATGGCTGAGCTCATCCTGTGGATAAAAAAAGGGACATAGTTTGCTTTATTAATCACACACAATTTTCAGCTCATGACTTGCAAATTGAATGTTAAGAAATAGAAAAGGCTATCATTCTGACCCCAGCATTTTTCTAGCTGGTCATCAACATTTTACCAACATTTTTGGCCACTACTGTATAGTGATATGTATACATATTTTTGGGGATAAAATCATTGATTTGTAAGCAATTCTAACATTTTAGTTAACATCATTAATATTAGGACAATCAATATTTCAAAAAACGAATATAACTGGCTCCAGCTGGGCACATCCACTTCCTCAAGGATGGAAGGGCCCGGTTGTTCCTAGGAAGCCTCTGCTGGGGTGGAGGGAAGGCTGCAGGGAAGGCTGCAGGGAATGGTCCAAAGCGATTCCCTCGCTTCAGTCTGGTCACCCAGAAAACTGAGTTTGTGGAAGTACCACAGCTTGGGGACATAAACATCATCTGCTGCTGCTCCCGATCTGAGGGAATTCTGTATCTTATTGTACTTCCGCCTGTACATATTCCGCAAGATCCCAATTTTATTTTCCACAAACTTAATGTTTGCCTGAGGGACTTGAGTCTTGACAAACTCCAGAAGTGTACCCAGTGTTGCCTTCCTTGCTTGCTTGTTATAATTCAAAGTGTGCTTGACCTCCCACAGGTTTCGCATATCTCTATATTTGTCAATAAAATTGCTCAAAAAATCCTGCTCTTTAAACGGATAATTTTTTTCTGAAAGACAATACACAAGACAAAAACACTAATGTCAGTCCAAACTCTCATTATTATCTTATACCAATATAAGGCACACACACACAACACACGTACACACAACACAACACACAACACACACACACAACACACAAAACACAAAAAAAACACCAATGTCAGTCCAAACTTTCAGTATCTTATCCCAATATAGGCCTCAATTTTGAAGCAGTATAGGCCACTGTGATGGGCCAAGTTCAAACCTTACCTTCGTTTAGGACGCTCGCTACTTCCGTTTGGACGTACGTATGACAGCGTACTAGCTTTATATACGCTGCCCATGTGTCAAGCTCCGCCTGCGTCGCCCGCCCCTGACATTCTATATGACGAATATTCCCCGCCCCTTCTCTCTTCGGTGCGAAGTGGGAGTATATAGATAAAGATGGTGGAGACATTTTCAGGAACTAGTGCGGAGGAAAGCCCGGAGCCCCAAATATCCAGATCCAGAGGAGATTGAAGGCCACCAACATGGCCTTTGAAGAAATGGTGGAGATGATGGACATTTTGAGGAGGGAGGACTATGATGGCAAAAATGGTCCATACACCCGTCCCAATTTGCAGAAGGACCAAATAATGTCCTCAGTTGTGATCACTCTGGAGCAGCAATTTGGGGTACGACGGTCTAAAGACCAATTCACAGCAGCCTTTGCAATCAAGCTGTCAGAGAGCATGGAAACAAATTCAGCACACCGATCAATAGGACACGACTGGGATAAGACAAGGACTTACCTCCTGTTTACCTTTGTGTATCCCTCATACGCATGATCCAAGGGCCTGATTTTTGAGCATTGTATCCAACAACTTGCCACCCAATTGAACCTAAAACAACTATATCTTCCTGGGAACACTTTCTTGGAAAATTAAAAAATATTCTTTATAGGAACACTTTCAACCCAAGATTCAAACACGTTTTAAAAGTACGTTCTTTGACGTCATCGTAAGGCAATTAGCTCTTTATTCCCCGCTCCATTGAATTCTCCCTCGATCAGGGAATAAAATATAGAAAGCTCCTGAAGAAGCGTTACACAACGCGTAACATGTAGGGCAACCAAGTACAAGCTTTTTATGACAATACTACCCTCATATGGTTCATAACTGTCTGTCTAATGTCACGCTCATATGATGAAATTTGAACAATTTATTTGAATTTTAGTGGCTAAATTTGATCCATATTGACGCTATTTAGTAAAATTGTCTATTAGCTTGTTGTTATTTCTATATTGTTTTCAGATTGTCAAGATCTGTTTAGGGTTTTGAATAAACTGTATACTTATGTTTTTAATAAAAAACTTTTATTGACTTAGATTGTACGCCTAAAAAGTCCATCATTTTTCAACACAAGCTAGTTGATTTTCATTATAAAATTCAAATTCCCGGGACGTGGCACTTATATTTTTTTATCCCATACCGTATCCACAATACCATTATGTGGTGATACGGGAAAAAAACTTTTTAAATAAAGACCAATTGAGAAAGCGCTGATCCGACCTTAAAAGGAGGGAGCCGGATCAGTATCGAAGAATCAAGAAGGTGCTTAAAAAGTAATGTGACGGACCCGTACTCAAGATGTCCACCGTAAATGCTTCCTCTGTCCGTTACCATGCAATCCAAGACCCCTTAGCTCACCCAGTCACCAGACAACACCAGTGTAGGGTACATCAGGAATTCCTCTTTATTTGACATGTCACACATATATACAGCCAGATGACTCACACCTAACCTAATTAGCATGAGCTAATTATCTTAATCAACACTGGACTCCTTCATTCAATTGCAGGGTTAATTAGCACACACAACTATAAGTGAAACACTCCTACAAGCCAGACTATATTCATTTACACAACAGACAGGCTGACTGGAGTTCATGACATTAGCATCTCTTGCTAATATGCCAAATACACATACAGAGTCTGTGTCCTGGGGGCCAGCATTTACCCGAACCCAAGTAACACCAGCTCTGGGGTCCCCAGGCATGCAGCCCAAAGAGCACCGTTCCCCCAAATGCCAGGGCCCATAATCGCAAGGCAATAGGCTTGCATTCAGTCCCCTCCAACAGCCCCTGTCCCGGCCAGGTCTGTCACATTTCTCCCCTTTCGGCGGGAGACTAACACAGGAGGAGACCCCAGACGGGTTGACTCCGAAGTTAGTCAGTGGTTCCAGTCCTCTAATGCTGGGATCCACACAGTACCCCAAACAAATAGTTCCAAACGGAGTATTCTTCACCCAGCCAACCTCTGCCTCTCTCAGAGAACGTATCCGCCGCTGGGGACAGGCCCGGACTGGTCCTTCTCCCTGGAGTCTTTTCAGCCGCTGGAGAGAAGACAGGGTGACTGGGATCACTCCGTCATGCTGTTGGGGATTTGGGCCGACCACCCAGCATCCCGGGGGTATACAGGTGGGGACTGCAGTCCCATCCCCCTTTACAGGAAATCTGCCCTCTGTTAGTTGTGGGCAGAGGCCAGCAGCACTTTGTTCCATTGCCAGCAGTTCAGCTGGGTGTAGGAGCTTCCCTACATCATCTCCTCCAGCTAACTGTTGGGGAGAGAGGCCGACTGCCCCAGCTCCCTGGAACTCCGCAGCTGTTGCTGGTGCTGGACAGAGGTGGGTCTGCCCTGTTGCCAGCACTTCTGCTGGGGACTTTACATCCTCCGCTCTGGTTAACCGTTGGGGCAGGAGGCTGGCTTCCTCCACTCCCAAATTGTGTAGCTGCCATTTGGAAGGGGAGCCGGCTGCTTCCTTTTCCATTCCCTCATCTGGCTGCTGGGATGACATGTCTGTGGTATTGTCTCCCAGGTGCACGGATCTTTGCTGGGGAGGAAAGACCGCTTTCTCCACCCTGGCCGACTGTTGAGGAGGGACAACAAACACCTCCTCTCCCTTCTCCCCCTGTATCTGCTGCTGGGAAGTGATCGCCACCTTCTCACCCTGAGCCTCCAAAACTGACACAGGTGTGGGGCAGAGGTCTTGGACCCTCTGTCCGGTGACCAGCGATTCAGCTGGGGAAGTTCCTTGTAACTCCCCAGATACTGCTGTTGATGCTGGGCAGAAGTTAGCAGACCTCTGCCCTGTTGTCAGCACTTCAGGTTTGGGGACGGCAATCTCCAGAGTTTCCACTGCCGATTCTCTTGCATGCTGCTGGACAGGCATATTCCTCCATCCAACCTCGTTTTGTGCAGTAACAGGTTTGTCAAGGTCAGTCAGCACTTGCTGCATCCGCCATAAGACCTCCGCGTCCATAGCTGCGGGGGCTGGTGGGCAAAGCACTCTGTTACTATGCCACATTGCCGACTCTTCAGCCAGGATTTCGGAGCTGTCTGCCAGTATTTCCTGATAGTCCCAGGCAAAGGGAGCCCCACCCTGCTGCTGAGCAGAGTCTAGCAGCTGTATGTAGGCGATCTCCAGCTCCCATTCCTGAGCGCCCAGGAACTCCAAATCTTCCTGTGCCCAGAGCACTTCCAAGACGTTCAATCTTTGCTCTCTGTGCTCCATTATTTCCTCCAAACGCCACTCCAGATCACTCCCAAAGTCGGGGTCCTCAAGCAGCCTCCAGTACAACAATCCCAGGCCATTATAATCAAAGCCTTCCATGGGCCTGTCATCCACTGTCCACAGGCACACTTAGGCTACATACCACCGGAGGGCTCTGTAGCTCTCATCCAAACGCATTTCTGCCCGGATCAGCCTGCTTAACTCAGCTGTCCACTCCTGCTTCGGTTGTTCCCCCAATAACAGCATTCGTACTTCATACTGCGACCAGTACCTTACATGGATGGAGGGGAGAACTTTTCCCTGGTGTCGCTGCTCACAGGCTAGCGCTTCTTTCCAGAGTTGTAGGCGGACAGAATCATACCATCCCAGCAGGACCTGCATCGATACTGATCCTCTGTGCTGTATCCACATCTCTCGCAACCTCCTTCCGAATTCCTCTTCCATGATGACGTATCTGTACCTCTGCTATCTGGGCCTTGGATCCAGGTGATGGTTTGGATGTGTTCACGACAAGGAAGCACCATCCCACCGCTACCAGCCAATTGTGACGGACCCGTACTCAAGATGTCCGCCGTAAATGCTTCCTCTGTCCGTTACCATGCAATCCAAGACCCCTTAGCTCACCCAGTCACCAGACAACACCAGTGTAGGGTACATCAGGAATTCCTCTTTATTTGACATGTCACACATATATACAGCCAGATGACTCACACCTAACCTAATTAGCATGAGCTAATTATCTTAATCAACACTGGACTCCTTCATTCAATTGCAGGGTTAATTAGCACACACAACAATAGGTGAAACACTCCTACAAGCCAGACTATATTCATTTACACAACAGACAGGCTGACTGGAGTTCATGACATTAGCATCTCTTGCTAATATGCCAAATACACATACAGAGTCTGTGTTCTGGGGGCCAGCATGGACCCGAATCCAAGTAACACCAGCTCTGGGGTCCCGAGGCATGCAGCCCAAAGAGCACCGTTCCCCCAAATGCCAGGGCCCATAATCGCAAGGCAATAGGCTCGCATTCATTCCCATCCAACAGCCCCTGTCCCGGCCAGGTCTGTCACAAGTAAGTACTTGTTGTGTGTTCTTATTATGATAATTAACTTGCATTACTCTTGTACGATCATTCGTATATATCGTTTGTTTGCCAATAAATACGATGTATGTAAATATCGTTCGTTTGTCAATAAATGTCTTATTAAAAGAAGTTTAGGATATTGTTGTGTAGATGTCTTTGAAACTAGAATGATTTGAAAACTTGATTCAGTGTAATGTAAGGAGAGGACACAGCAGCTGTTTACACATCTGGACTCAGGAGCACTAGTGTGGGACACCAGATAACATTTTTTAGAGTAACCCGCACAGGTGCTCCAGGGGATCCTTGGGGTGTCTCCATCTGTGAAACTTGGCCAAAAAAGGTAAGTTTTGCAGTTTGGTTAAAAGGGAATTTGAATCATGTTTTTAACTTGGATCTTTCCCAAACAGACAATTGTACACCACTTCAAAGCAATGTTTCATATTCCTATTTCTGGACTCAAATATCTGTGTGCTAAGTATACCTTTTGTTTAATTCTCATAGGGGAGAAAAGACTCGGAGGACACCACTCAGAGGACACCAGGGACCCCACATCGCCAACAAGATTGGAAAATCAGCCTAAGCCCCCCCGAGGATCTGGAGGAAGGAGAGGTGGAGGAAGTGGGTGAGATCTGCTGCTTCCCACCAGGTGAGTGTCTGACACCCCAGGTGAAAGTAATCTATGTATGCCTGCATATTTCTAAATATATATTTTTTCATCAATTTTAGGTGATGTTCTGGTTGTGGAAGGGGAAGCGGTGAACCCATTTACCAGTGACAGCGCCCAAAGACTTATTGGGCAGATCATGGCCTGGAATGGGGAGATTGATGCTATGCGCAATCGGCTGGACATCATGCAGCAGGTAATGAAGAACATGATCAATGTTTTGGGGAGAATCTAATCCCTTTTTCCCTAAAGCACAATTGATCATGTTCTTCACTTCCTTTTTAGATGACCACATTCAGTGTTTTAATTTTTTTTTAATTTTAAAAGCCAAATTTTGAAGATGCACATGTGTGTCAACATGTGCTATCTGCCATCAGGAGATCTCAATGTACGCGTTTTGTGGGTGCAACCCCTTCCTCATAACGCTAGTAGGTGAGAGGAAGGGATTGCACCCACAAAACACATCCATTGATCCCCCATGATGGGAGATAGCACATGTTGACATTACCCATTTGGACTCCAAATGCGTGTGCATCTTCAAAATGTGGCTTTTACAGGAGTGACATCACCTTCGAGTTATACACGTTGAACTTTGTAAGTTCCACAGTTGTGTATGTTCTTTTTAAAAACATGCCTGTTTCCAAAAAATATATTATATATATATATATGTATATATATATATATATATATATATATATATAATGCTGAAAAAAACAAAACCCCAAAAAATTGTGAAAAAAAAGAATTTAGTTTTTTTATATTGAGTAAAAAATATAAAACACAAAAAAAATCAAAAATAATGTTGAATCCGGTTTAAAAAAACGCACATGTGTGAATGTGCACAGAGTAAACATTTTAAAAGACAACAATGTGTGGCTTCTTCTTTCAATACTCAATACCAGTTTTGTAATTCATTTTGTGTTTACAGTGACAATGGGGCTTATTTACTAAAGGGAAATCCACTTGGCACTACAAGTGCACTAGGAGAACCTAGGAGACAGCAAAAAAGAAAAGCAAACAAGAAATAAAACTCTAGATTTTATCCTAAAAAAATATTTTTATTGGCATTGCAATGGTCCCCCTACCATTAAAATAATTGACATATCTGTTCCGCACTTGACGGGCAGTTTGGGGTGCCAAGCCAGTACGGCCAGTATCAAGGCCTGTCAGTGAAGATTCTGGACTAAGTCCGGCCTCAGGCCCAACTGCTGAAATATAAGTTTGTGAATGTTTCCTTAAAGAATTATGTAGGATGCAACAGCACAGGATAATGTGGTTTATTTTATAGTCCGCCATATTGATGGCTGTGAGAAACAGACGGATCCAGCTGGCCATTATCCCAAAGGTATTCTCCACAACTCTTATCGCTCTGGCCAGCCGGTAGTTAAAAACCCTCCTCTCCGGGGTGAGGGTCCTTTGGGTCTAAATTAATTTAAGGACACACATTACATTTGGACACATTTTAGGGGGTGGGGGGGGGGCTTCTCAATTAATTTAAGGACACACATTACATTTGGACACATTTTAGGGGGTGTTTTGGGGAAAGCAATACAATGGAGCTGACAATATACATTGTTAAAGGGACTAGGCTATAGGTGTATATGTATAAAAGAGAACGCCAAAAAAAAATAGTTGTGGACAATGTGAAAATAGTGTAACACAAAAAAATATAAAACTATAAACTAAAAGCTTCTCCCCTGATTGCACAATGTGAACATCAAGAATTGAAAAATAAATAGAGGGCGCTAGATAGAATTAGTAACAATACACAGTGACAATCATTACTGCCAATGACGGCTAGAGTGCACATGAGTATATAAAATAATAATCTATAAGAGTATTTAGTACATAAAACGCAAGAAAAGCCTACTGAAATAGTGGGATAATTAATAGCAAATCACCCTCATAGGCATAAGGGTGATAATAAAGTCCCAATGTAGCAACCACACTTAGTGTAGTGAATACAGACGTCTTCTATATGAATGATAGGAATTCCTTCACCAAGGCACAGGAAAAACGACACACTATTGTGCTGTACAAAAGATCTGCTTACCAGAAAAAAATGACTTCATTAATTAAAAGGAAGTCATAAAAGCTTGTGCAGGATTGTGCCTGCTCACATGCGGAGACTTGACAACTTGCAGGAACACCCCTCCTCCCCGGATAGTCAAACATGGGATATGCAAAAAATAAATGCTTCCATAGCGTAACCAAGTTTATTAAAAAAATTGTTAAAAACAAAGACAAAAAAGCCAAATGGACCCTTACATTCGTTGGTGCCCAGCCGGCACTGGGGCTGTTCGCGTCTCTATGCTGTTCGTTTAAGCGCGTCGGCTGTGAACCACCTCCGTGGTCAGCGTGCGCTCCAGCTAGAGGATCGTGACAGCCAGGGATACCGGATGTGCGGCAAGATCACGTGACCAATGTGACGCTCCGACGTACGTTTCGTTGTGAACGTCTTCAGGGATGCGTACCTTGGTCACTATGGGGATAGCTATTTATAATAAAAGAGGGCGGATTCATGGGCGTATACTAAATACCGAAGGGGATGAATAATGCTTACTGTTGTTGTATGATTTGTATATTAAACCGATAGGCCAATGACAAAAGCCCGTAAATCCTCGATATTTATTTAAAAAAAATGAATTAAGCTAGTAAAAAAGAGGAAGAGATAAATTGAATTTAAATAGATAAAAAATCTAATGGAAAAAAACACACACAAGGAGGGGGAGAGAAATATAGTATGCAGCCACAGTGCCGGTTTACATAATATTCAAAGATAAACCCGCTACACATAGCCTCTTTTCTGTAATTGTATAATTCATTATCATTTCTCAATAATCATAATAGTATATACAAATATATAAATATTAAGGGATATTTAGTGCAACATGTACTCATTGAAATAGATCAGACACCATTATAGGTGTCTGGAACCTCAAAATAGGATTCCTAATTGGCACAGGCAATCCTATTGGTGATGAAAAATATTATAAAAACTCTCTAAGAAAAACCTAACATGTGGGAGGGGAGGGGGCGAATGGTCTCAATCGACTCACATACTATCGTGATTTTGATGTGCAGTGGGCCTATAAGCACTTTTCTTGCGTTTTATGTACTAAATGCTCTTATAGATTATTATAGGTGTATATGGGCCCAGGATTACATGCTGGGGAGGTTAGTGAAGGCAAATATGCATGTAGGTCAAAAAAGGAGTTAAAAAAAAACTTCCTGCATGCATGAGGATAAAGGGGACATTCACAGCATATTCCAATCATGGTAATTAGGTAATGATTAAAATAAATACAATACATTAGCAAACATTAAATACATATAATGTAATGTTAAAGGATACAACTTACCTTAATATAGTCCTTCTGCAGGACCTGAATAATGTCAGAACAGGTCTCTGAGATAATGATCCCCAGAGCCTGGGGGGAGATGTCTGTTGAGAACTTGAGGTCCTGAAGGCTTCTTCCAGTCGCCAAGTACCGCAATGTGACGACTAGCCTCTGCTCCGGAGTGATGCCTTGCCGCATACAGGTATCCTGACTGCTGATATAAAGGGGTCAGCAAAGCCAGCAGATGGTAAAAAAAGGGGTCCGTCATCCTGAGATAATTCCTGAAATCCTCAGGATTATTCTCCTGGATCTCATGAAGCAAAGGCATGTGTGAGAATTGGTCACGCTGGAGCAACCAATTCTTCGTCCATGAACTCCTCCTCGCCCTGTTCATGGACTGGGCTTGGGTCAAAGTATTAACCCCAACACCAAGCCCCCACACAGCACGAACTGGAGAACGAGTACGTCCATGCACCATGGCTTCAAAACGGTCGGCTGGTCAGAACAAACTTAAACGAACGCACTGAAGAACAGCAGTGCCTGTGAAGAGCAACCTGAAGAACAGGAATGAGCGGACCAGATTGCCCTGATATGCAGGTACGAACTGACCAACACGCACTGAAAACCAGATACAAACCCACAAGCACAAACTGAACCGCAGTAAAACGATCAAAATAAGCCGGAGTCTGAAAATCGCGAATCGTCTCTAACCAAACTTCTACTAAAATTAGATAAATACAAGATTAGCAGAAGGAGCCCAAAGGGTGGCGTACTGGGTCTTGAACTTCCTTTTTCTAGTCCTGTCGTACGTGCTGTACGTCACCGCGTTCTAAACGGGTGGACTTTTGGAGTGATCGTGTGTGTGCAAGTCCGTTCATTTGAAAGTCCGTCGGAACTCCACTGCAAAGTCCATCGGAAAGACCGTCAGACCTAGTCTGCCGGAAAATCTGGTCGCGTGTACATGGCATTAGGGGATGATCAGTGTTTTTTTTTTTTTTTTTTTACACTTTGATTGCTGTTACAACGATGATCATTATAACAGCAATGCTTTCAACCATCATGAATGAGTTTCATTCATAACAGCTGTGACTACCAGTGATCTGTGATTGGCTACAGCTAATCACATGGTACAAGGTGCTGAGATTGACCCAGGTACCATGTGATAGCTGTGGGCCAATCACAGCTTAATGATATAGGAAGCAGAGCTGAGATTCATTCATAACAGCCTTGTTAAAATTGTGGTCGTGCGATCCCAATATGTGTGTGTTTGTGTGTGTGGGGGGGAGGGCAGCAGGAGCAGGCACTATGATATACATGTACGTGATTATGCCTGCCATCCGCCCATAGGTAATATTACTGTGGGCAGTCAGCAGGTGGTTAAAGAGGACTTCAGTACAGACATCATAGTGAGGGGAAGTCCTCATCTTGGCTGTGTCATATGACTGGAGCAAGAAAGGAACGGTTGCTGTCTGGGAAGCATTGGGTGGTGACTTAATGGGGTATTGTGGGTGCCCAACATTTTTAGTTTTTTGTGTTGCAAAGCATGTCTATGCAAAGTCACACAACACACAAAAAAAGTTGGCTGGACACAGCATTCCCCGAGAATGGGCATCTGGTGTGGACCATGTCCCCTGCACCTAGTAGGTATAGAAAGTGTGGCGCTCTAAATGCTCAATAAATAAATACTGAACATTTAAATGGGGTGATATACAATTTATAATAGGTGCACATCAAAATTATATCAAAATAGTATATGTCTTACACACTGAAGTATGCAATGACCAATGATTAAATTGTTTAACACTGGATATAGTGCAAAACATCACATAGTGACCGTAATGTAACAAAATAATCCTGAATGGTGGTATTTATGAAAAAAATCTCCAATAGGAGCAAAAAACTAGATCTTATATATAAATCTCTGATAAGGCACCAAAAATGAATAATGCTAATCACTTAAATTTTCTAAAATAAATCTACAACTGTGGACAGTTCACCAAACATGTGACATATATATGTGTTATAAAAAACATATAAGTGACTTGTGGAGCTTGTCTGAAGGGGTCTGCCACCAATTGGAAGAAGGCTTACCAACTGTCGTGGACTCAGATAGGCTTACGCCGTATGGGTCTTAAGCGATTGATGGTGTTAATTGCACCGATAGAAATAGAAACTCCCAGCTTAAACACACAGCAACCACAGACAGGATTTTTCACTAGATATTCCAGAGGGGCTCAAGGAGAGGATAGTGAACGGTGTATGGTATGGTTCATCCCAGGTGGTATTACCGACAATAAAAGAATGGAACCATATAGAGTAATAACGTCAAGCGATTAAAATTTATTGAAATCACATAAATGGGTACTCACATGTACAAAAACGATTAAAGGCATATATGAAATTCTGGCAGCAGTGGCATCAGCAAATCCTGTCCCGACGCATTTCGCCTCAGTAAGGCATCACCCCTATTTCCTTTAGCTCAATTATATTAGAACTATTAGGTATAAGAAAACTGTCTTTTTATTTTTTGCACGCAAGTACATTAATAACCCTCATTATTTTGTTATTATAAAATCACATACAAATTTATTTGTATACAGCACACTTTATATTTATATTGTATATTAGGTGTGGTTAGTTCATTTAGCGCAGCTCCTTTCCTTTTCCTTATTCACTGATGTAGTATAACATTTTGAGCAGCAGCTTCACTTTCACAGATTTCACGCAATTTTTTCTTTTACAAATATATAAGATCACGTTTTTTGCTCCTATTGGAGATTTTTTTCATAAATATCACCATTCAGGATTATTTTGTTACATTATGGTCACTATGTGATGTTTTGCACTATATCCAGTGTTAAACAATTCAATCATTGGTCATTGCATACTTCAGTGTGTACGACAAATACTATTTTGATATAATTTTGATGTGCACTTATTATAAATTGTATATCACCCCATTTAAATTTTCAGTATTTATTTATTGAGCATTTAGAGCGCCGCACTTTCTATACCTACTATTTTCATCTAACACATAATTGTTGTGCAGCCTGCTGATCCCTTTCTTTCCACTTTTTTTCATATCCCCTGCACCTCCCTAAGTATGCCACTGATACCAAAAAAGACAAATATCATTGGCATAATTAAATTAGCTGGATTTTGCAGCTACAGAGAATGCTCTAGCCTTAGTTTTGTAAGAAATCGTGGACCGGCAAGACTCTAGTAGCCCCCCTCCTGTCTTTCCAGTTGCTGTCATAGATAAAGTGTTTACATACACATATCATTCCTGATTGCACCATGCATCAGCCCTGAATAATGGAGTGTGTATTTTAACAACACAACAAGAGTGCTAAACATATGAATATGACATTTTTACAGACCTAGGAGGAAGTCGTATTAAATTTTTCTCATGAATATGCAAGTGCTCTATAGAAGCTTGTGAATGGTGAAATAAATATTAATAATTTATCGGAAACCTACTGCAGACTATGATTATCAAAGTAAATGGCCCATAAAAACAAATAATACATTTTTCCATTTCATTTTAACTTAGAAATGCTCAATCCGAAAACTTGCTTGAAAAAGCTATTTCAATAAGTGCAGTCTGAAGCTGTTGCTACCTATTGAACCTATGTTTTAAATTAGAGCTGTAAGAAAAGGCCATGATGTATTTCTGTTTATTCAAACAGTCAATCTAGTAAACTGCTCAGGGAATTATTAGACAGACAAATTAAAACAACAGATGGACATGCAGAAGCATGCTCAAGGACTCCTTTTCAGCTACCCTCCTGACAATATCTGAAATTCACTGGTGTTCTATTTACAGTAGCTATTTCAAATGAAGAGCCTTTCTTTATTCTGCCTAGCTGTCAGTCTAGCAAAACCCAAAAGATATGCCTTTGAAAGTGTGATTGCATCTTCCTTCCATATAATTTGAAGTTTCAATAGCAATCAACCTGTAAAGCAGCTTTCACGTTTTGTTAACAATGTAAAACACAGACAGCACCTTTATTTTTAATAATGCAGACATTACAAGAATATGTTATGTCACATTGAGCAATTTGCAGCAGTTCTATTTTGCACAGAGATTGTATTTGAAGAAGATAAACCTAATTTTCTTTCATACGTCTTGGTAGAAGAAGAGAAATAGTGATTGTGTTTTGAAAACAAGAGGCACTTCTCTTGATCGAAGCCATTTTAAATATTTGCCAGATGCACCACATGTTATATTGGTTTAATTTGTAATCCTGCAATGCGCTGTATACTGCATACATTAGTATTAGGTAAACTATTATGACACATCTAAATCCTAAGGATTATTTGCACAAACTAACATCTGCTCAAGAATTAACCTAAATCCATCATTAGTAGAAAAAAATGTAATCACAATATGCTGCAGTTTTCAGCATAAACAGAGTATGTCATATATACAATCATATTATTGGATTGTTATGTAATATGCCTTTAGCATTACATTGTAATTTCTGCACATAAACAATAAAACATGTTGAATTAACTTGTTTTATGTTATTTTCTCTTAATGTGTGGCCACAATACTCAAAGGGAACTCACTTTTTTGAAATTGCATGTCAGGATACTCCAATGCCGTATTTGTCTGGCCTTACAACACGCAGTGGTAAAAAAAGAAGAAAACAATTCCATCTCCACATCATTTTATTCCTTTAAATTAATCCCCCTTATGAAAATATCTGACATTAATCATTTTGACACTCCAGCACTAATCTTTATGTCCTCCTCCACTGCCATCCTCTGGTCCTCTAGTTCAGTCCACTTCCTGTACGCTCAGACCAAAATGGGCACACCCTCCTGAAGTCTTCATCTGATCAGCCTAGGCCAGTGATGGCGAACCTTGGCACCCCACATGTTTTGGAACTACATTTCCCATGATGCTCCACTACATTGCAGAGTGCATGAGCATCATGGGAAATGTAGTTCCAAAACATCTGGGGTGCCAAGGTTTGCCATCACTGGCCTAGGCTGTAGACATGGGAGCCGTCAAAAAAATTGTTTTGTTTCGTTCCATTCCGTTTCGTATAAAAAAATACGAAATTTTGTTTATGAATACGAAATTTCGTATTTTGTACTTCCTCTGAGTGATTGGTGAACAATAGACAATACACTTGTGTTATGTAACGTTAATACGTTTTCGGATAATTCGTTATTATTCGTAGAGTGTCGATATTCGTTATACTGAATCTCGAATTCATTCGAATCATTCATTATATCCGCTATAATTTCTTTCATATTAGTTGAAATTCGTCATTTGGTAGTTTGGATTCGGATAATTTGGATCCAAAATTCGTAAAAAAAAAAAAAAAATCGTATTTCGTACAGAATTCGTATTCGTAAAAAATTCGTAATTCGGATTCGTACGTATGTACGAATTTTGAAAAATTCGTACGAATTTCCGATTCGTACGAAAACTAATCGCACATGTCTACTAGGCTGTCAATGCCATGGTGCAAAGATCAGATTTGATGTCACAATGTAAGAACAGTGTGAGAACAGTGAGAATAGTCAGTCAGGTTGAAAAAAGACCATCTAGTTCAACTTTTAAGATGATACAAAGGGTAAAGTTTCTCAGTCCCATATGCCCACATCCTAGAATACATTTAAAACAAAAGGATTCGTGTAGATTTTTTTTTTCTGGGCCTACAGTGAGCAGTACCCCAAAATAAATTCATAAAACCATAAAGTTTATTGTATAAATATTAAAATTGTATATAGCACCATATCAAATATTTGCAAAGTAGAGCTTACAGATCTTATTTCAATTCAACATCCACATGTTAGCTTAAAGCATTTTAAATGCTTCAAACATCTTCACCAGGAGCACATGTTAACAGTATGCGTATAGGGAAATCCAGTAGTATAAAATCAAAAGTTTACATACAGTTTGCTGGGTGTCAAGAACGTTCCAGGCATTTCCGGGCCTTCCGTGCGCACATAGGTGCGCGGCGGGCGCGCGCGCGTGCACGTTAGCGTGCGCGTGCGCTTTAGCGCACGCGGCGGCGCGCGCGTGCATGTGCGCATGCGCGGGAACGCAATTGGCGCCAAAACGGGCTTTAAAAGCCCAGCAGTGACACTCAGCCAGTGCTGTGTTGTCTTTAAGCTTCCTGCTTGTCAGCCACCCGAAAACCTGATCCGAAACCTGAACCTGTGATCTCCCGTTACCGACCCGGCTCTGTTTGGACTACTCTACCTTCTCCTACCCGACCCGGCCTGCCTGACCTTGCTACATCTGTCTTTGGTTACCGACTCCAGCCTGCCTACCGACTCTGCCATTTGCCTGCTCCTATCATCTGATTGATCTGCTGTTGCCAACTGGACTGTCTGACCTTGCTCTGCTGATTCCCACTTGTTTGATCCACCTGTTGCCTGGTTCTTTTGTATCCTGCTTCTACCACCTACAGCTGCAGTCTTACATCCTGCCATCCGCATACGGACCTTACTGGAGGACCTCCCTGTTGGTTCCAACACCTTCCTCTACAAACCAGGCACTCCTACCCCACTGTGCTCACGTCACCACTGTCCCCATCTCCAGTGGCACGTGAACCAGCGCTGTATGAGAGGTCTCCTCCTACCAAGTCAGGCTCTACGTCCAGGTACGTAACAGTACAACACAGCCATGACTGAGCCTGCAGGAGAGACCCCTCCCATGACAGATATCTGTTCACACCTGTCAGCCCTCACTCAAGCCGTAAAATCCTTACAAGACGGTTACACCAGATTGGAGGGACAAGTCCAGAACATCATCAACCCCATACACGTGGTTCCTGGGTCCGTTTCCGCCCCTGCTCAGGCTGCGTCCCCTCCTTCTGTCGTTATGCTTCCACCTGAGCCAAGGGTCCCCATACCTGAGAAGTTTTCAGGGGACCGAACTAAATTCCGGGCCTTCCGCAGTGCTTGTCGACTTTACTTCGCCCTGCAACCCCGGACTTTTTCACTTGAAGCCACTAAAGTGGGGTTTGTGGTCTCTCTACTGTTAGGAGAACCACATATCTGGGCACACCGGCTTCTCGAAGAGGACTCTGTTTTGATTCAATCACTGGCAGCCTTCTTTGAAGCTATGTCCCAGCTTTATGAGGACCCTGAACGGGTCGCCACAGCAGAGGCCACCTTAACTACACTCCAGCAGGGTCGCCGGGCGGCCGAGGAGTACATTTCGGATTTTAGACGCTGGAGTGCGGACACTCAATGGAATGATGCAGCTCTACGGCATCAGTTCCGCATGGGCTTATCAGAAGGACTGAAAGAGGAATTGGCCCGGGTGGGCATACCTGATACTCTTGAGGCCTTAATCACCCTAACCATCCAGATTGACCGCCGCCTTCGGGAACGTCGCACTGAACGGGCCTACCAACATAATCGCCCCACTTGGATGACTGCTAAAGCCCCAATTCCGGCTGCCCGCTACTCACCACCACCCAACTTCCAGCCAATCCGTCCTGCACCAGACGCCTCCGAGCCGATGCAGTTGGGACTGATTCGACCCACCTTAACCCCGGAAGAGCGCACACGCCGCCATCAACTTAATCTCTGCCTGTACTGTGGAACAACAGGACACTACGTGCGCAACTGTCCGGTCAAGATGCGTAAGTGCTTTTCCTCTGTTCCTGCCAGTCTCTCAGCACTTTCTGCTAACACAACCCACATTGCTCTCCCTCTCTCATTGCAGCTCCAAGGAAGGACAATTCCAGTTAAAGCAATTATTGATTCCGGAGCATGCAGTTGCTTCATTGATTCTGCCTTCGCTAACCAACACAACATTCCCCTATGGAATAAGACCCATCGACTTTCAGTCTTCCTGGCCGATGGCTCCCGCATCAGCTCCGGACAGGTAACCCAAGAGACTTTTCCCGTACCTGCCATCACCTCCTTCCAGCATAAGGAGCTGCTGATCCTTGATGTGATCTCTTCCCCGTTGTTCCCAATCATCCTGGGCATCCCCTGGCTTCAGGCCCATAATCCCTCCATCAATTGGACTACCAGAGAAATCAGGTTTTTGTCCCCCTACTGCCAAGAACATTGTCAAGATGAGTCTACTCCATCCTCTGTCACCTTATGTTGCATGGACATTGATCAAAACCTACGCCAATCAGTACCCGAACCATATCATGGGTTCCTCGATGTTTTCAGTAAAAAGGGAGCAGACTCTCTTCCACCCCATCGGGTGGAAGAGCCCAAGAGCCCAATTGAACTTTTACCTGGGGCCGAAATTCCCTTTGGGCGCATTTTTCCCCTGTCAGAAAAAGAACAGGAAGCACTAAAAATTTACATCAACGAAAACCTGGAAAAAGGATTCATCCGCCCATCCACATCTCCAGCTGGGGCTGGAATATTTTTTGTGACTAAGAAGGATCAAACTCTCCGCCCGTGTGTAGATTACCGGGAGTTGAATAAGATTACGGTTAAGAACCGTTATCCGTTGCCCTTAATACCCGAACTATTCCAAAAATTAAGGTCTGCTACTATTTTTACGAAGCTCGATTTAAGAGGGGCATATAATCTGGTCCGCATCCGGGCTGGGCATGAGTGGAAGACGGCATTCCGGACAAGGTTCGGGCATTATGAATATCTGGTCATGCCCTTTGGTTTATGTAATGCACCTGCCACGTTTCAACATCTGATTAACGATGTATTCAAGGACTTCTTAGATATTTTTGTAATTGTTTATTTGGATGATATTTTGTTTTTTTCTGAATCCCTCAGCCAACACCGGGAACACGTTTGCAGAGTCTTGGACCGTCTTCGCTTACATGGGCTATACGCAAAAGCAGAAAAATGCGAGTTCGAGCAACAAGAGATCCAGTTTTTGGGTTTGATAATATCCGCGACTGGTATCAAGATGGACCCCCAAAAAGTGTCTGCTGTTCTGGATTGGCCTGCACCCGTCGATAAAAAAGGTATTCAACGTTTCATTGGTTTCGCAAACTTTTACAGGAAATTTATCAAAGGATTCTCTGCCATCATAGCCCCTATTACACGGTTGACACAACAACATGTCAGGTTTCATTGGAGTACAGAGGCTCAAGAGGCATTCGAGAGACTTAAAAGACTTTTCACATCAGCACCAATTCTCAGTCACCCTAACCCATCTTTACCTTTTTTATTAGAAGTTGATGCATCCGAAGTAGCGGTGGGAGCGGTTATTTCGCAAAGACAGGGTAAGGAGGACTTGATTCACCCTGTGGGCTTTTTCTCCCGAAAGTTATCTCCAGCTGAAAGAAATTACGACGTAGGGGATCGGGAGCTTCTTGCCATCAAAACCGCCTTGGAGGAGTGGAGGTATCTGTTAGAGGGTGCAGCTCACCCGGTATTAATATATACCGACCATAAAAATTTAGAATATCTAAGATCTGCCAAACGTTTGAGACCCCGACAAGCTCGTTGGGCCTTGTTTTTCACTCGCTTCTGTTTCCACATCACTTATCGGCCAGGATCAAAAAACGTCAAACCAGACGCATTGTCACGCATGCATGATAACCCTAAGGACTCACCTGCTCCTGACACAATTCTACCCACTAACAGTTTTTTGCTCTTACACACAGATCTCTTATCTTTAATCAAGGAAGCCTCTTCTCACTCTCCAAAACCTCCAGGAACCACCTTGACATCTCGAGATGGCTTGCTATGGAAGGGAAGTCAAATCTTTGTCCCTGAAGGTATCCGAGTTAAGGTACTAACATTGCTTCATGATCATCCCTTAGCAGGACATTTCGGGGTACGGAAAACTCGTGAACTTGTACAGCGTACATTCTGGTGGCCCAATTTAAGGGAGTTTTGTGAAAAATACGTCAATTCCTGCTCCATCTGCTCACGGAACAAGACTTCAAAGAACCGAGCCTGGGGACTGCTTAAACCTTTACCTATACCAGACAGACCTTGGAAAATGATTTCTATGGACTTTATAGTCGAACTACCCCGTTCTGAGGGGTGCACAGCCATTTTTGTGGTTGTAGATCGCCTATCTAAGATGGCCCATTTTTTGCCCCTGAAGGGAACCCCATCTGCTACAGAGACAGCCCGTGTATTTATTAAGGAGATCGTCAGACTACACGGAGTACCTACAAATATAGTCTCCGACAGAGGGGTACAATTTACCTCACGCTTCTGGAAGGCACTCTGTGAAATCTTGAAAATTTAGCTTTCTCTCTCCTCAGCCTATCATCCACAGACCAATGGGCAGACAGAGAGAACCAACCAAACCCTCGAGCAATATTTTCTCAGGACAATTGGGTTTCCCTGCTGCCTCTAGCGGAATTCGCATACAATAATGCCAGTCACTCAACCACTAACCAATCTCCCTTCTTTGCCAATTATGGCTTCCACTTGACTTTTTTACCAGATTTTGTTTCAGAATCCTCAGTTCCGGCAGTTCAGAAGACAGTGGAATTCCTCAAACGCAACAATCAGGTCCTACAAGAAGCTATGTCCAAGGCCCAGGCAGATAGCAAGAGGAACTTCGACCAAAAGAGAAGGGGGGAGCTGGTTCTGCAACCGGGAGATCAGGTATGGCTGTCTACATCCAATATCAAATTGATGTGCCCTTCTAAAAAACTTGCACCTAAATTTATGGGACCTTTTCCTGTTAAGAAGAAAATTAATGAAGTAGCCTATGAACTGTCTTTACCTGATTCTCTTAAAGTTCACCCGGTATTTCACGTGTCGTTGTTAAAACCTGCTGTGCCTAATCCCTTCCCTAACAGAGGAACTGACCCGCCTGAACCTGTCTTGGTAGATGGTAACCAGGAATATGAGGTGGAGGCTATCCTCAATTGTAGAAGAAGACATGGGCAAGTACAATTTTTGGTCAAATGGAAAGGGTACGGTCCAGAAAGTAATTCCTGGGAACCAGACAGTAACTTACATGCAAAACGGCTAGTTCATACTTACCTGATTTCCCACCCTGAGAAGGCAAGCCGCCTGGGCATCCGGAGGCTGCCCCTTGTGGGGGGGCAATGTCAAGAACGTTCCAGGCATTTCCGGGCCTTCCGTGCGCACATAGGTGCGCGGCGGGCGCGCGCGCGTGCACGTTAGCGTGCACGTTAGCGTGCGCGTTAGCGCGCGCGGCGGCGCGCGCGTGCATGTGCGCATGCGCGGGAACGCAATTGGCGCCAAAACGGGCTTTAAAAGCCCAGCAGTGACACTCAGCCAGTGCTGTGTTGTCTTTAAGCTTCCTGCTTGTCAGCCACCCGAAAACCTGATCCGAAACCTGAACCTGTGATCTCCCGTTACCGACCCGGCTCTGTTTGGACTACTCTACCTTCTCCTACCCGACCCGGCCTGCCTGACCTTGCTACATCTGTCTTTGGTTACCGACTCCAGCCTGCCTACCGACTCTGCCATTTGCCTGCTCCTATCATCTGATTGATCTGCTGTTGCCAACTGGACTGTCTGACCTTGCTCTGCTGATTCCCACTTGTTGATCCACCTGTTGCCTGGTTCTTTTGTATCCTGCTTCTACCACCTACAGCTGCAGTCTTACATCCTGCCATCCGCATACGGACCTTACTGGAGGACCTCCCTGTTGGTTCCAACACCTTCCTCTACAAACCAGGCACTCCTACCCCACTGTGCTCACGTCACCACTGTCCCCATCTCCAGTGGCACGTGAACCAGCGCTGTATGAGAGGTCTCCTCCTACCAAGTCAGGCTCTACGTCCAGGTTCTCTTCAGCAGGTGGCAATCCCAAGTCACCATTCTGGAGCCATCTGTAAAACTCTGTCTGGGCGATGACTCCACCATCCGACATCCGGCCATTCTTCCCCGCGTCCACATAGAGAAACTCATATGTTGCCGACACCACCGCCAACTTCACAAAACTGTTAAACCCCTTATAGTTGTAATAGTATGACCCTGAGTTGGGGGTGGGACTATGTGGACGTGTTTCCCATCAATTGCCCCTCCGCAGTTTGGAAAGTCCCACCGCTGGGCAAATTGGGAAGTCACAGTCTGCCATTCCTGTGGCGTTGAAGGAAACTGTGGAGTCAAACAAGAAAAAAATAATTAGTAATTTTGCACATAACATTGCAAGCAGATTAGACACAAACATTCTTGGCCAACATCAGTATTAACATTTATTTTAAGGAGTATTTAAAGACAAAATTATAAGGTCCACTTATCAAATTCCTCACCCCCTCTGATGGCCCATTGTAAAAATTTGAGAGGGGGGAGATGTTTTGGACAGGTAACCATCTCTGCTTTATTGAGAGCTGAATGCATAAATAATGTGTGTTACTTTGGCCAGCCCCTCCTTACTTACACTATTGGCAGCCCACTGGACAGGTAAGAAGTGTCATAATACAAAAATATGAATACACACTGTCCTAATTGAAGCACATTTTTACATTCTTTAAACAGTATCATTTGAAAGTATTCAGGCAGGACCTTTCACTACATGCTTTGGTGAATTCATCCATAAATATGACCACAAAAGAGGTAGGTATAGTGTGTATGGGTTTGGCAAAGTCAGCAGATAGAGGATTGGTATTGGTTGACTTAGCGGTTGGGGGGGGGGGGGGTTCCCAATAAAAAAAAAAGCCTCTTGCACTCTGCTGGAATTTAAGCACACAAATAACATTTAAACACATTTTAGGGGGTGTTTAGGGTAAAGCAGTACTATGGAGCTGACAAAATACATTGTTAAGTGACTAGGCTAGGTGGGTATGGACCCAGGATAGCATGCTGGGAAGGTTAGTGAAGGCAAATATGCATGAAGGTCAAAAAAGGAAGTTTAAAAACTTCCAGCATGCAACAAAGAGGACATTCACAGCATATTACAATCATGGTAATTAGGGAATGATGAAAGGAATACAATACATTAGCAAACATTAAATACATAGAATTAGATGTTAAAGGAGAAATTTTACTTTAATATAGTCCTTCTGCAGGACCTAAATGATGGCAGAACAGGTCTCTGGAATAATGATCCCCAGAGCCTGGGGGGAGATGCCTGTCGAGAAATTGATGTCCTGCATACTTCTCCCCGTCGCCAAGTACGCAACGTGGCGACTAGCCTCTGCTCTGGAGTGATGGCGTGCTGCATGCAGGTGTCCTGCTTGGTAATATAAGGGGACAGCAAAGCCAACAGATGGGGAAAAACGGGGTCCATCATCCGGAGATAATTCCTGAAATCATCAGGATTATTCTCCTGGTTCTCCTGGATCTTACGCAACAAAGGCATGTGTGAGAACTGGTCAGTAACCAATTCTTTGTCTATGAACTCCTCCCTGCCCTATTCAGGGACTGGGCTTGTGTCAAAGTAATAAGAACCCCAACACCGAGCCCCTGCATAGCATGAACTCTACGAGGAGTACATAACCGCAACATGGCTTCTAAACAGTCGGCTGCTCAGAACGAACTAACAGAACGCACTGAAAAACAGAAAGGCCTGAGAAGAGTGAGCTGAAAATCAGAAACGAGCGGACAAGAACGCATTGCAAAATCAGATACGTACTGTAAAATACGCACTGAAAAACAAATGTGAACTGACTACACACACTGAAAACCAGATACGAACCCACAAGTACAAACGGAAGAGCAGTAACGATCTGAAAAGCACGAGGCTAAAAAGCGTGAATTGTCTCTCACCAAACTTCTACTAACGCGAGATTAGCAGAAGGAGCCCAAAGGGTGGTGCACTTGGTATTGAACTTCTCTTTTCTAGTGCCGTCGTATGTGTTGTACGTCACAGCATTCTTGATGTTCGGAATTGTGTGTATGCAAGACAATTTTGAGCCAACATCCGTGGAAAAAAATCCATGGATTTTGTTGTTGGAATGTCCGATCGTGTGTACAGGGCATTAGAAATGCATTCATTCAAGAAAATATTTCTGTCCTCCTTCTTCAAATTTTCCCATCGCTGTGATCGAAAACAAATATTCATTTGACCCATTAATGATTAAAAAAATGAGAAAACTTTATTAGAACATTCTTTTCTTAAGAATTTTTGTTTGAAATCTATGACCAGCTTTAGACCACTCTCATTTTTTGAGATCCAAAGCATAGGATTTTGACAACACAGAAAAAAGATCCCTAGTTTCAATCAAATGAACGAAAAACTCTCATTCACACTGGCACTTCTGTATTTAGCTTTTCTAAATACAGGAGAAGTCATCTGAGAATTATAACCAACTTCCAAGAAAACCGCATTTAGATATTCCTGCTGTAAAACAGGTATAGCCATGTTTAGGCATATTTAGGTGCATTTACACACATTTAATTGCATTGTTTCTAATTAGATCCTTGACATACAGAACTCTATTAACTCTAAGCTGACTGCATCTAACTGCAGGTAATGGCACTATTGAAAATTTAATCTGCAGTTAATGTATAAGCATTTAGAAATGTCCACAAAGATGTCATTCACATGGGTGTTTTTGCCCACATGGGATGCACAGGTGCATTTGTGTGCAGGCAGTCCCATTCATACTATTATGATGTAGCAGCTGCACAGACATAGTCGCTGGTCCCAATTTGACAGCTGTGCCCCAAGGTGTCACAGCCAAGTCTGACTGAGACTGCAGGGGGTGAAGAATTCTCTAGCTCCTTTTCTTCTCCCTCTCTGCAGCACGCTCCTGTCTGGAGGCCTCTGGATCCTGGATTATTCCTTCTCACATGGCCAGGCTCCTGAATACTTATGGGCCACTCTCCGCCTATTGGGCATTTTTTTCCCCAGGGATTCATAAAGTCCCAATGAATATTCAGGCTGAGGTCTCTACTCCTCCGCCCACTTAGTTCTGGAACCTTCTAGTAGCTTCCAGAAGCCAGTGGAAGGTGACTCAGCAACCTTAGAGTCTGCCAGCTAAGCTTTACATGACGCCAAATAACCTGGCTTCACAGACTATAGTGCCCAACTAAATTTGCCTACATTATCCAACTACTGTATGTACACAAAGGGGTGTTACATAATATACCATTAATGTTCCTCTATTGCAGAAAAGAAAAAGCTATATAACCTTTAGGATAGACTTTACCTCAACCTCCAGTGTCACCTATAGAAAACTCCTCCATTACCTCCTAATACCCATCCTGGTATTTGGTATTTGGGACCGGATAACTGATAGTGAACTAAGGAAATAGTTCAGCAGTTAACACACACCCTGCACCTGCCCCCCCCCCCTTTCAGGATATTTCTCCCGCTCACCTCTGCAGTTTTTTGCTTTTCCAAAGCTGACAGTGTTAGTGAACACCGTTCTCACTAAACAAACAGCCTTTGATTGTTTTGTACATGCTTCATGCATACATTTTTCATTTGGCAGAGTGTGCAGGAGGTGAGCGATCTTATAAAAGCTGAGCTGTAATATTAAAAAACATGAAAAGTGTGTAGAAGTCTGTAAAGATGTCTGTACAGTTCACCATACACTATGAAATCTGATGTAAAAAAGAGGTGGTATCGTAATAAGGGAGATGTGGTCCAGAGTGGTAAACATGCCATATTCTGGGATGAAGTAAGGCAGTGCATGATGGGATATGAATTTTCCTTGAAAGTCACATGACAATACAGGAAGTTGTCTCACAAAGCATTTTTTAAGATTTTGAACTGAGAGGTAAAAATGTAAAGCATTGAGATGGCTTGGGCAGAAAAGACATTAGAACGGCTCATTTTTATTATGAAAAGTGGAATTCTGCCTGAAAGGGTGAACTTAACCTTTAATTCTGCACTGTTTGACAGTTAGCTGCAAGGACTGTAACAGTAGACATACCGTATTTATCGGCGTATAACACGCACTTAAAATAAGGGGAAAATCGTGGGTGCGTGTTATACACCGATCCCACTGACATGTCACTGCAGTTTATCTGCAGCCTGGACAAGGCTGCAAATGGAACTGAGAAGGCTGGAGATGGACACTGACAAGGCTGCAAATGACACTGAGAAGGCTGCAAGGCTGAAAATGACACTGAGAAGACTGCAAGGCTGCAAATGACACTGAGAAGGCTGCAAGGCTGCAAATTACACTGACAAGGCTGCAAGGCTGCAAATTACACTGACAAGCATGCAGATGGACGCTGTGCAAGGCTGCAGATGGACACTAATAAGGCTGCATTGATGGGCATTTAAATGTAAGTTTTTTTCCTTAAAAAGTTATTTTCCTTAAAATTCCCTCCTAAACTTGGGGTGCGTGTTATACGCCGCCACGTGTTATACGCCGATAAATACGGTACCTAAGATCTTCTGCAGGACATTTCTTATCATTATGCTGGTAGTTTAGTATTGCTGTTTTGCTGTTTCCAACATTAGATCATGCAGCAATAAAATCAATTTCACACAGGTTTTTCCCTTCACTTCGCTAGTGGATTGTTTAATAAACTTGAATTTGAAGTTGTGTTTGCCATTTTGTACATAAACATTTGGTTCCTGGATTCGGTAATGTACCATGCTTGATGAAGAAGCCTAATATGTTTGGAAAGCTTGCCTTTTCAGTCCAGTGAGTTGGCTAATACATTGTACCTTGTTAACTCCAAAATGATATGTATTTTAAAAGTCCTTATGCATGCCATGCACATCTCTTTGTCTGTGCTCCTAATGGAAGAGCTAACAGACAAAAGAAGCATCTGAACAATATTTTTAAGGGCTTATTCAGAACAGCACAAATAGGACTGATAATGGTCAAAGTTTAATTGTCAATGAGCAAATGAATATATTATATATGGATAATGAGTAAATAATTATGATAATGAAAATTGAATGATAATGTTCACGTCAATAGAAAATATTTTTTCCACATTAACACATTAGCTTTACTAAATAAGGATAATTGTATAATGGTTCATAGTATAAAAAATGTGAGCACTCAGGAATACTAGCAAACATAACCATTTTTTCCCAGATTCATTGTCATCCACATCTGAGGCAGGAAAGGGCATTAGACAACAGAAAGAAGTGATGATTTGACATGCTGAGGTTAAAGAGTTTGGAGAAAGGGAACTTCTATTGATTATTTTTTATTATTTAGTTTAAATACCAAAGGCCATGTCCTATGGTTATAAAAGTAACTGTTTAGTTTCTCTAGGATCTCTTGCCATAATGTGCAAGTATGCAAAGAAAATTTCCCACGGCACTTTTATCTCCTAAAGTGGTTTCCTCTAGTAATTTGACTTCAATCTTCCCCTCTCAATGCTCTATTGCTGTTGCTGCTATCTTCTCCTAGTCTTCCTAGTCCAGAGTCTTTTTTGGTCAGACTGGATTGACATAATTGCTGTACATGAGCATCAGAGTTTCTTTGTCCAGGCACTTAGCATTAGTCCTGGAATCCTATAGATGTTGGGATTGTATGCTAAGCTGTACATGCACAGCATTTACAATGCGAAAAAATCCTATTGGATAAGGAAACCACTTATAATGAAGCAAAGACATACAGGGGGTTATTTACGAAAGGCAAATCCACAAGTGCACTGCAAGTGCACTTGGAAGTGCACTTGGAAGTACAGTCACTGTAGATCTGAGGGGGACATGCAAGGAAAAAAAAACAGCATTTTTTGTACATGATTGGATGATAAAATCAGCAGAGCTTCCCCTCATCTCAGATCTACTCTTCAGATCTAAAGCGACTGTACTTCCAAGTGCACTTGTGGATTTGCCTTTCTTTTTCTCTCTTATACCATAAAAACCTTCCTGCTAGCATTTTTACAAATAATTCAGCTCCAGTTGAAAGTATTTCCTCCCACTTTTTATTATATCTGACACCTGCCAGGAAGTGAGGGGGATTTCCTTGTTGAATGCCTCAAACGGAATCCAGAGGTCAGAAGTATCACTGCATCAGGTCCAGACAGAAGGGAAGTCAAGTGCTCACTCTACAGGGACAACGTAATGCGTGGACCAACGTTCCATCAACCTGCTTGTCCAGACCTGCCTGTCCAGACTATCTACAAGTTGATCAGAGACAAGGACATTGTGGAATCTGTTCCTGGCCCACCTCTAGCCACTTGCAAGGTGGTCTGGAGGAATGTTTCTTCAAAGAGGCTCACCAATAGGAACAAAGATCTAGCATAGATGGTGATCCAAGGGGGGTTGCTACTAAGGACTTTTATGCATGCCAGAAACCTGTGCAGATACAGGCACTGCCCCTTTGTATTATTGATAAAAAATAGCTTTGCATGCTTTCTGGGAGTGCCCATTTGCACAGGACTTGTTGAGGGCCGTGGGGCCAGAACTCAAAGAGTTTTTACTATAGACAGCTATCACCCACTTTAGATTGCTGAATGGACTATTTTGTGGTGCATTTGGACATGAAGACATTGATGGTGCCTGACAGGTGATGTACTGCTTTAAGTTTGATTTGTAGTGTGGCAGAAAGCACCTCATCCACGAGAGGGTGAGGCTGACCTTTATGGACTGTCGCAGGCTGGTCCATAGTCTACTCAGGGACTATAACTTTCTGGACATTGAGGAGAAAGAGGACATCTGAGAAGGTTTCCCCTTCGTCCACTCTCCCTTATATGTCTTTGTCCCTCATACGCTTCAGGCCTATGAACTCTTTCAGCCTCCCTTATCTCTTTTACCTATCCCCCATCACACCCATTGTAGGATGTGCAGGGCAGGGGTTCATCTAGGGCACTGCACGTCTGACATTGTGCCACTAGGTTTTAGACCTCTTAAAATTCTATTATCATTTTACAATAAAAATCATAAAATGAGAGGCAGATGCAGTCCCCTCACAATAAAATACATCACATACTTCACCTCACATAAAACACTATCTTTGTATTAACAACATATATATTGCATAATAAATACATATTACACATTTAATTTATCCCTACCTCTAGCATTCAAAAAACACATAAAACACAGAAATAAGCTGTTTTGAAGCCTAGTGGTACAAGAGGAAATACTCTTAAATCACCTGCCAGAAGGTAGCACTGTAAACAGGAGAGTTCTGCGCTGTTTTATTATCCTCTGTAAGTTTCTGTCATGGATCATGCACAGCTCTAGCCACAGAAAGATATTATAAGTCAGCACACTCTCAATGACAGCCTTAAAAAAGCTAAGAAGGACCTGCTCAGAAAAGCTTGCCCTCCACAGCTTCCTCAAGAAGTACAATCTCTGATGAGCCATACCCACCAGATGGAATATGTGCCCTGTCCACAACAGATCCTCCTTAATTACTGTTCTCAAGAAATAGAACTCTTGCACCTTCTTAACCTCCACCCCATCAATCACAACTGGCTCATAGTTATTTTGGTGGTACCTTAGGGACCAAATAATAACTACGGGAAAAGTGGCATCATGCATGACGTGATTTTTCAACTTCCCTCCACACAGCACATTAGGCCTTATTCTGCTAAATGAATGTGATTTAATGTGTGATTGGAACTGTATTGTTGTGGTGTATGTATGCGCTGTGTTGCAGTACAGGGGAGACTGTACCCTGACAAGGATTCTGTTGTTTTATATTGTTTGCATATAATTCAAGTATATATATATATATATATATATATATATATATATATATATATATAATAAAAATTAAAAAAACAGTTCAACATTAATTCTGAGCCTACAAAATGGCCATTCTGTGTGCCAAGGGGAGGGACTGTCAATGGGGCCCAGAGGATCCAGAAGGCAAAATACCTGCTACTTTTATGAGCAGAACAGGGCCCTTTGAAGGGCCTTTGTTAGCCATTGGGGAAGACTTCAGAGGACCTTGTGTACTTCAGCTATGAGGAAGTGGCTCTGGGAGGAAGTTGCCATAAGAATTAATGCAGTAGCCAAACTTCCCTGCACAGTAGAACAGTGTAGAAAATGCCCGGGGGCCCTACAGAGTGGTGAATAGGTGCAATCTGGGTCGTTCAGGGACTACAAAAAAAGTGTTGGCAGTCATTGAACCTGAAATAATCTGTGGGATGGATTATTAGAATGATAGAGATGACTGGCAATCCAGTAAGTAACAAACACAGGACAACTTTTATCCGTTTGATTGTTTTGTGTTCTTTATTTTGTCATAAACTAATTGACTCTCTTATTTTCTTATAAACCAAATAAGATTAATACCTGTATGCGGATATAGTGCAATGCTACCCTCTGTAGCTCTCTTAGTAATTACTCAACTCATAAAACAATACTTGCAAAAAATTACTTTTTTTTCCCCAAAAAGCTCACTCTTATACACCAATATATATTCCTAAAGCTAATCTAAATCAATATATTTTAATAGAATATAAAACCAAAAATTGCAAATTTAGAATAATTGCAAGTTGTGATTAATGGTGGGAACCTCCAAACTTAAGTAAACCAAATATTATAAATGTGCTTATGCTATATCATAAATGAAAAACCCTTGAATTGGTTGAATAATACTGAATAAATGAGCGCACAATGTGAATAATGGTGGGACCCTCTCCTGACAATCCACAGCTTAATGTACTTAATCCAGTGATTATGTGACCATACACTCAAAAAATAATGAAAGTCTCTAATGTGAACTAAAATTCAAATATAAATAAAGTTCTTCTGATGTCCGTTTGATCCTTGTGGCCTTATTTATTGAATTACCCCATGCTCACTGCCACCAGTCAAACAACCAAAAGTGACGCTGACAGAATGACACTTCCATTACCTAATCTGATGGGTCGCCAATTCTGATGGAACACTGGTATACCAGGAAAAAAAACACAGTTTATCTAAATGGTATAGATAATATATTGCACATAAAAACGTTAAAATAAGAATTTGAGACCGGGTCTGGGATGAGCCGAACACCCCCCCGTTCGGCTCGCACCAGAACACCAGCGAACGGACCTAAAGTCCGTGCGAGCTTTAGAACTCTATTAGTTATAATGGATGCGAACGTTCGAAATTAAAAGTGCTAATTTTAAAGGCTACTATGCATGTTAATGTCATAAAAAGTGTTTGGGGACCTGGGTCCTGCCCCAGGGGACATGTATCAATGCAAATTTTTTTTTTTTAAAAACGGCCGTTTTTTCAGGAGCAGTGATTTTAATAATGCTTAAATTGAAACAATAAAAGTGTAATATTCCTTTAAATTTCGTACCTGGGGGGTGTCTATAGTATGCATGTAAAGGGGCGCATGTTTCCCGTGTTTAGAACTGTCTCTGCAAATAGTGTCATTTTTGCAAGTAAAAAAGCTATTTAAAATCACTCGCGGCTAATGTGTATTGTCGGCTCCCGTAATACAGAGAACAGTCATTCATTGAAACTGAAAGTAATTAATAAAAAAAAAATTCATTTATAAAAAATAAAAAAAATTAAAAAAAAAAAAAGCGTAGGGCCCCCCCCCCCAAATTCAATAACCAGGCCCTTCAGGTCTGGGATGGCTATTAAGGGGAACCCCAGCCAAAAAAAAAAATGGCGTAGGGTCCCCCTCAAAATCCATACCAGACCCTTGAGGTCTGGGATGGATTTTTAGGGGAACCCTAGCCAAAAAAAATGGCGTGGGGTCCCCCTCAAAATCCATACCAGACCCTTATCCGAGCACGCAACCTGGCAGGCCGCAGGAAAAGAGGGGGGGACGAGAGCGGCCCCCCCCCCCTCCCGCCTGAACCGTACCAGGCCACATGCCCTCAACATTGGGAGGATGCTTTCGGGGTCTAAGACCCCAAAAGCACCTTGTCCCCATGTTGATGAGGACAAGGGCCTCATCCCCACAACCGTGCCCGGTGGTTGTGGGGGTCTGCGGGCGGGGGGCTTATCGGAATATGGAAGCCCCCTTTAACAAGGGGACCCCCAGATCCCCCCCCCCTGTGTGAAATGGTAAGGGGGTACAAAAGTACCCCTACCATTTCACCAAAAAAGTGTGAAAAATTGTAAAAATGACAGGAGACGGTCTTTGACAATTCCTTTATTAAAATCTTCTTTCTTCTTTCTTCATCCTTCGGTTTCTTCATCTTCTCCTTCCGTCATCTTCTTCCATCTTCTTCCATCTTCTTCTTCCTCCGATCCGCTTCTTCTTGCGCTGGTCCTTCTCGTCCGGCATCTTCTTCCGTCGGCGTCGGTGTCGGTGTCTCTTCTTGGGCCGCTCCGCGCAATGGGAGGCTCCCGCTGTGTGAGGCTCCGCTCCGTCTGACAGGTCTTTTATAACGGAGGGCACCTGGTGACCCCGCCCCCCTCTGACGTCATGGGGAAAGCCATAGGGAATTCCCCATGACGTCCCGTGCGTCAGAGGGGGCGGGGTCACCAGGTGCCCTCCATTATAAAAGACCTGTCAGACGGAGCGGAGCCTCACACAGCGGGAGCCTCCCATTGCACGGAGCGGCCCAAGAAGAGACACCGACGCCGACGGAAGAAGATGCCGGACGAGAAGGACGAGAAGACCAGCGCAAGAAGAAGCGGATCGGAGGAAGAAGAAGAAGAAGATGGAAGAAGATGGAAGAAGATGACGGAAGGAGAAGATGAAGAAACCGAAGGATGAAGAAAGAAGAAAGAAGATTTTAATAAAGGAATTGTCAAAGACCGTCTCCTGTCATTTTTACAATTTTTCACACTTTTTTGGTGAAATGGTAGGGGTACTTTTGTACCCCCTTACCATTTCACACAGGGGGGGGGCGGGATCTGGGGGTCCCCTTGTTAAAGGGGGCTTCCAGATTCCGATAAGCCCCCCGCCCGCAGACCCCCACAACCACCGGGCACGGTTGTGGGGAAGAGGCCCTTGTCCTCATCAACATGGGGACAAGGTGCTTTAGGGGTCTTAGACCCCCAAAGCATCCTCCCAATGTTGAGGGCATGTGGCCTGGTACGGTTCAGGCGGGGGGGGGGGGCGCTCTCGTCCCCCCCTCTTTTCCTGCGGCCTGCCAGGTTGCGTGCTCGGATAAGGTCTGGTATGGATTTTGAGGGGGACCCCACGCCATTTTTTTTGGCTAGGGTTCCCCTTAAAATCCATACCAGACCTCAAGGGTCTGGTATGGATTTTGAGGGGGACACTACGCCATTTTTTTTTTTTTTTTGGCTGGGGTTCCCCTTAATATCCATCCCAGACCTGAAGGGCCTGGTTATTGAATTTGGGGGGACCCCCACGCTTTTTTTTTTTTTTTTTTTTTTATTAATGAATGACAGTTCTCTGTGTTACAGGAGCCATCAATTCATTAGCCGCGAGTGCTTTTAAATAGCTTTTTTCCTGCAAAAATTACACTTTTTGCAGGGAAAGTTCTAAGCACAGGAAACCTGCCCCCCTTCACAGGCCACCTATAGACACCCCCCAGATGTGATACTGCAATGCTGTTCTAACAGCACGCACACACAAATCCCCAGAAATAGAGCATAACTTGTCAGCAGTCAGCAACACACTGACACGCTGACACTGTGACTGAAACATAATATGCTAGGCCGCCGCCGCGGTGGCCTCTTATACCGTGGGGCGTGTACTAAAGCCCCTGAGCTATAATTGGCTACAGGCATCCTGCCTGTAGCCAATTATGGCTCTCCTCGCTGCCGGCGCTGTGATTGGCCAAGCATGCGGGGTCACAGTGCATGCTTGGCCAATCATCAGCCAGCATTGCACTGCGACTAGCGCAATGCATTGCGGGCCGCTCGCATCACACGAATTTGATGCAAGCGGCCCCAATAGTTCTGGGCTCGCCGAGCGAGCGAACGCCCGGTGCTCGATTCGAACATGGGTTCGAATCGAACACCGGGTCCATCAGAATTGGCGACCCATCAGATTAGGAAATGGAAGTGTAATTTTGTCAGCTGCACATGGGTTCCACCGCTACAAGGTTTGCTAATCTGACAGAACACCTGCAGTCAGAAGAAGGCGGTGGACATCTTACTAGACTCAGCTACACCTTGAATTTCACAGTCATTTTAGCAATAAAGTGAGCGTATATAAATAAATATAGTATATTGAAATCTATGATGCTGTTTGTATGTTTAATATTGAAAGGCTAAAGGTTTAGCGCTTAGCAGTACGGGGTATACCAACATGGTCTCTGCCACCTTCCTACTGCTGGAGTCCACCTTCTTTCAAAATGTACTATATTCATTTCTATATGCTTACTTTATTGCTAAAATTACTGTGAAATTCAAGACATAGCTGGGTGTAGTAAGATGTCCGCTGCTACCTTCTTCTGACTGCAGGTGTTCTGTCAGATTAGTAAACCTGGTAGAACGCATGATCTGATGGGTCGCTGATTCTGATGGAACACCTGCCATTCTTGTGACCTTGGAGATAACATGTGGCACTCCAGAATTACTTTGTTTTGTGGATTCCTCACTCACATTTAAAAGTATACTACAATCTGTGCACATTGATATATAACATGTATGGGTCCATTGGCCCCTTAAGGAGCTTCGCAGCCTCAAAAAACAATATTACCTCTCAGGCAGACTGGGCAGCGTTACTTCCTGTCCAACGTGATGACATCAAGCCCCACCCGATGCGTTTCATCACAAGTCATGTGGCTTCCTCAAGGGGAACACCCTCTAAAATCTGAGCACACACATGTCACCATATCCCTATTTTTACTGCTAAGTGCAGGCACGTGAATATAGGGCTGGGATACCTGACGTTGCTGGTTATATTTTAATAGGAACATAGTGGCCACCATTATTTTCCAGCACTGCCCTAAGGCCCCTTTCACACTGGGGCGGGAGCCGCGGCGACGGTAAAGCAGCGCTAAATTTAGCGCTGCTTTACAGACGTTTTAGCTGGGGTAACTCGCGAGCGGCCGAAAAAAGGGTTAAAATACACCACAAAGCGCTGCCGTAGCGGCGATTTGCGGCGGTTTTGCACTTGTATCACCGCGGTGTACCATTGAAATCAATGGGTAGGAGTGGTATAGGAGCGGTGAATACACCGCTCCTATACCGCTGCAAAGATGCTGCTAGCAGGACTTTTTTTACCATCCTGCTAGCGCACCGCCGGCTTTCACACTGGAGTGAATGGGTCAGTTTTTTTCAGGCGGTGTACAGGCGCTATTTTTAGCGCTGTACCGCCTGAAAACCGCCCCAGTGTTAAAGGGGCCTAACCCTCTTGGGCATGGAGTTCATAAAGCTCCACAGGTTGCCACTGGAGTCCTCTTCCACTCCTCCATGATGACATCATGGAGCTGGTGGATGTTAGAGACCTTGTGCTCCTGCACCTTCTGTTTAAGGAAGTCCCACAGATGTTCAATAGGGTTTAGGTCTGGAGACATGCTTGGCCAGTCCATTACCTTTACCCTCGGCTTCTTTAGCAAGGCTTTGGTCATCTTGGAGGTGTGTTTGGGGTCGTTATCATGTTGGAATACTGCCCTACGGCCCAGTCTACGAAGCGAGGGGAATCATGCTCTGCTTCAGTATGTCACAGTACATGTTGGCATTCATGGTTCCTTCAATGAACTGTAGCTCCCCAGTTCTGGCAGCACTCATGCAGCCCCAGACCATGACACTTCCAGAACCATGCTTGACTGTAGGCAAGACACACTTGTCTTTATACTCCTCACCTGGTTGCAACCACACACGCTTGACACCATCTGAACCAAATAAGTTTATCTTGGTCTCATTAGACCACAGGACATGGTTCCAGTAATCCATGTCCTTAGTCTGCTTGTCTTCAGCAAACTGTTTGTGGGCTTTCTTGCGCATCATCTTTAGAAGAGGCTTCCTTCTGGGACAACGGCCATGCAGACCAATTTGATGCAGTGTGCAGCAGATGGTCTAAGCACTGACAGGCTGACCCCCCACCCCTTCAACCTCTACAGCAATGCTGGCAGAACTCATACATCTATTTCCCAAAGATAACCTCTGGATATGATGCTGAGCATGTGCACTCAACTTATTTGGTTGACCATGGCAAGGGCTGTTCTGAGTGGAACCTGTCCTGTAAAACCACTGTATGGTCTTGGCCACCTTGCTGCAGCTCATTTTCACGGTCTTTGCAATCTTCTTATAGCCTAGACCATATTTACGTAGAGCAACAATAATTTTTTAAATCCTCAGAGAGTTCTTTGCCATGAGGTGCCATGTTGAACTTCCAGTGACCAGTATGAGAGAGTGAGAGCGATAACATCAAATTGAACATACCTGCTCCCCATTCCCACCTGAGACCTTGTAACACTAACGAGTCACATGACACCCGGGAGGGAAAACGGCTAATTGGGCCCAATTTGGACATTTTCACTTAGGGGTGTACTCACTTTTGTTGCCAGGGGTTTAGACATTAATGGCTGTGTGTTGAGTTATTTTGAGGGGAAAGAAAATTTACACTTTTATACAAGCTGTACACTCACTACTTTACATTTTAGCAAAGTGTAATTTCTTCAGTGTTGTCACGTGAAAAGATATTATAAAATATTTAAATGAGAAGGGTGTACTCAGTTTTGTGAGATACTGTATGTGTTGCAATCGTGGTTGCAAAATGTGCTCGTGTTTACATATGTGGGTTTATGCAGGGCAACGTGGGTTACGTTTAATTTTTGATTTACATTTTTTTATTATAATTTAGTTTTTTCAACTTTTTTTAACTTTATTGCTATCACAAGGGATTAACCCCATGTGATAGCATTGGGCAGATGACAGATACTCTTTATGGAGACATTGGGGGCCCTGAACTCCAAAACAGCTACCTGAGCACAGATCTGCTCACTTAGCTGCTTTCCTGGCTGTATAAGCCAGGGAATGACAGCTTTAAAACCAAAAGTGGCAAAATCCTTGTTGCTTCCAGCTTCATTAACTACAAAGGAAAATGAGGGATGTATGTTCTCCTCTCATTTACCATGCTTAAGCCTTCCAATGTGGTCCTGGGCTTGTGCTGAACCATTGAGCTGTGCTAAACTCTTCACTCTCTGGACATATTACATACAGTATACCCAAAGAGCTGAAGTGGTTATTAAGATGTATTAACACACCCCTGTACTCATTCCACTGGGAGAGAGCTTGATATATGGACCTTCCTAATTAAAAAGGATGCTTTCAGATTGCATTATAAGTCTTCTTTGCACCCCCCACTAGTATTGCCCACTACTCACCCCCCATTCCAAGTCACTCATGCTGCCTTGGGTGCTCTTCCATTCCAAGTCACTCAAGCTGCACGTGACTGCATACCACCCCTCAAAAAAAAAAGCAATGCTTTCTTTTTGTAATGTAATGCACATCTTTTAACCACTTGACCACTGGGCACTTAAACCCCCTTAATAACCAGACCAATTTTCAGCTTTCGGTGCTCTCACATTTTGAATGACAATTACTCAGTCATACAACACTGTACCTATTTGAAATGTTTGTCCTTTTTTTCACACAAATAGAGATTTCTTTTGGTGGTATTTAATCACAGCTGGGTTTTTTTTTTTTGCGCTATAAAAGAAAAAAGACCAAAAATTCCGTAAAAAAAGCATTTTTCTTCGTTTGTGTTATAAAATTTTGCAAATTAGTAATTTTTCTTCATATATTTTGGCCACTATGTATTCCTCTACATATCTTTGGTAAAAAATAACCCAAATTGATGTATATTATTTGGTCTTTGTGAAAGTTATAGAGTCCACAAGTTATCATGCCAATCTCTGAAAATTGATCACACCTGAAGTACTGACGGCCTATCCCAATTCTTAAGACCCTAACAAGCCAGGAAAGTACAGATACCCTCCAAATGACCCCTTTTTGGAAAGTAGACATTCCAAGGTATTTAGTAAGTTGCATGGTGAGTTTTTTGAAGTTGTAATTTTTTCCCACAATTCTTTGCAAAATCAAGATTTTCTTTTCTTTTTCCTTTTTTTTCACAAAATTGTTATATTAGCAGGTTATGTCTCACACACAGCATATGCATAGCACAAATTACACCCCAAAACATATTTTACTACTCCTCCTGAGTATGGCGATACCACATGTGCGAGACTTTACACAGCGTGGCCACATACAGAGGCCCAACATGCAGGGAGTGCCATCAGGCATTCTTGGAGCATAAATTACAGATATAATTTCTTGACTACCTATTACAATTTTGAAGGCCCTGGAGAACCAGGAAAATGACCCCATTTTGGAAAGAAAACAACCCAATGTATAATCTATGAGGCATATCGAGTCTTTTGAACATGTAATTTTTTTCTACAAGTTTTTAGAAAATGTGTAAAGAAAATGAAACCACATTTTTTTATTTTTTACACAACGTTGTCCATTTACACAATATTTCGAACACATAACATGCACATGGCAAAAATTACACCCCAAAATAGATTCTTCTACTCCTTTTGAGTACGGCGATACCACATGTGTAAGACTTTTCCACAGCATGGCTACATACAGAGGACCAACATGCAGGGAGCACCGTCAGGTGTTCTAGGGACATAAGTTTCAAATCTAATTTGACTACCTATTACACTTTTGTGAGGCACTGTAGTGGCATGGATGTAGCATGGATGAGCATGAATGGGGATAGATGAGCATGAATGGGGATGGATGAGCCGTGGATGGGAATGGCTGAGCATGAATGAGTATGGCCGGGTACGGCTGAGTATGGATGGGTACGGCTGAGTATGGATGGGTACGGCTGAGTATGGATGGGTATAGATGAAATCGCTGGGTACAGCTGACTATGGCTGGGTATGACTGAGTACGATTGAGTATGGCTGGATATGGCTGAGTATGGCTGAGTATGGCTGGGTATAGCTGAGTACAGCTGGGTATGACTAATTATGGATGGGGTGGATGGGATGGCTGAGCATGGATGGATGGATGAGTATTGCTAAGGGTGGATGGATGAGTATGCCGAGTATGGATGAGGATGGATGGATGGGTATGCAGAGTATGGATGGGTATGCAGAGTATGGATGGATGGGTATGCAGAGTATGGATGGATGGGTATGCAGAGTATTGGTGGATGGGTATGCAGAGTATGGATGGATGGGTATGCAGAGTATGGATGGATGGGAAGGCAGAGTATGGCTGGGTATGCAGATTATGGCTGGGTATGCAGAGTATGTCTGGGTATGCAGGGTATGGCTGGGTATGCAGAGTATGGCTAGGTATGCAGAGTATGGCTGGGTATGCAGAGTATGGCTGGGTATGCAGAGTATGGACGGGTATGCAGAGCATGGACGGGTATGCAGAGTATGGACGAGTATGCAGAGCATGCAGAGTATGACTGGGTATGCAGAGTGTGACAGACCTAGCCGGGACACAGGCTTTTTGAGAGGACTAAATGCGAGCCTCCTGCAAACTGATTATGGGCCCTGGATTTTAGGGGGCACAGGGTGAAGGAGAACCCCAACCCCAGTCAGATTCAATGCTGTATATATGTGTATATATAATGTGTGTTGTCTCATGCTGTTGAGACACACACTGTCAGATGCTAGTGTCATGAACTCAAGATGTTAATTGAGAGAGCTGATCACATTGTCCTCTGTACAATGTAGTAGACGGTCCGTCTGTTACTGGTGGTCTCCTGCTATTGTGATAAAATGTCGTGTGGTTGTAATTATGATAATTTATAATCAACTGTGTTTAGCTTGGTGACAACAAGTCTGACCTGTAGTGAAATCCTGAGTCACATCGGCTGCTTAAAGGGATTAGTTAATTAGTTTATGTTAAGTTGTTACAGGTGTATTGTTGGATTAATATGAGCAGGAGGGGGGACCTCCTCTCCTACTGTATATAAATGTCAGTTTGGTTGTAATAAAAAGAGTCCATGTTGGCATTAAGCAAGTGTTGTCTTGTTTGGTGCTTGGGAGCGGTTGGAATATCTGATATCTATATCCAGACTGGGAGGAAGTGATATATGACGAACGCACTCAAGAGGAGTGTAGGAACGTTCCGTCACACAGAGTATGGCTGGGTATGTAGAGTGTGGATGGGTATGCAGAGCATGCAGAGTATGGACGGGTATGCAGAGTATGGACGGGTATGCAGAGCATGCAGAGTATGGACGGGCATGCAGAGTATGGACGGGTATGCAGAGCATGCAGACTATGGATGGGTATGCAGAGTATGGACGGGTATGCAGAGCATGCAGAGTATGGACGAGTATGCAGAGTATGGCTGTGTATGCAGAGTATGGACGGGTATGCAGAGCATGCAGAGTATGGACGGGTATGCAGAGTATGGACGGGTATGCAAAGTATGGCTGGGTATGCAGAGTATGGATGGGTATGCAGAGTATGGATGGGTATGCAGATTATGGACGGGTATGCAGGGCATGCAGAGTATTGCTGGGTATGCAGAGTATGGATGGGTATGCAGAGCATGCAGAGTATGGATGGGTATGCAGAGTATGGACGGGTATGCAGAGTATGGCTGGGTATGCAGAGTATGGACGGGTATGCAGAGTATGGATGGGTATGCAGAGTATGGACGGGTATGGACGGGTATGCAGAGTATGGACGGGTATGCAGATCATGCAGAGTATGGACGGGTATGCAGAGTATGGATGGGTATGCAGAGCATGCAGAGTAGGGACGGGTATGCAGAGTATGGACGGGTATGCAGAGTATGGCTGGGTATGCAGAGTATGGACGGATATGCAGAGCATGCAGAGTATGGACGGGTATGCAGAGTATGGACGGGTATGCAGAGTATGGCTGGGTATGCAGAGTATGGATGGGTATGCAGAGTATGGATGGGTATGCAGAGTATGGACGGGTATGCAGGGCATGCAGAGTATGGCTGGGTATGCAGAGTATGGACGGGTATGCAGAGCATGCAGAGTATGGCTGGGTATGCAGAGTATGGCTGGGTATGCAGAGTATGGACGGGTATGCAGAGTATGGATGGGTATGCAGAGTATGGGCGGGTATGGACGGGTATGCAGAGTATGGACGGGTATGCGGAGTATGCAGAGTATGGCTGGGTATGCAGAGTATGGACGGGTATGCAGATCATGCAGAGTATGGCTGGGTATGCAGAGTATGGACGGGTATGCAGATCATGCAGAGTATGGACGGGTATGTAGAGTATGGATGGGTATGCAGAGCATGCAGAGTAGGGACGGGTATGCAGAGTATGGACGGGTATGCAGAGTATGGTCGGGTATGCAGAGTATGGACGGGTATGCAGAGCATGCAGAGTGTGGATGGGTATGCAGAGCATGCAGAGTATGGCTGGGATCAGTGAGCAGGGATGGATGGATCTCTCACTGAGCAGGCTGTGGGCACTACACATGCAGCCCACAGCGCTGCTGCCACCAAACTCTCTCCTCTCCGCTCACACTGGACGGAGAGGGGAGGGAGGAACCGGAAATCACGCCGGTTTGTTTACATGTGATCCTCAGGCCACCAATTTTGGCTTTTAAATAGCTGATGTTTGCCGTGGGGACCTGCAGCATCACCAAATCCAGCAGTTTCTCCAGCGCTGCTTGCCTCTTTAATTTGTTATTATAATGTGGGTGTTTCACCTGCCACAGACAGGGCAGATCCCTGTACTTGTCAATGAAAATTGGGAGAAAGCTGTGGTCTTTGAACCCATCCATTTTCTCTGCAAGACACAACACAAGACAAACCCTAATGTCAAGGGAAACTCTCCTAATCTTGACCCAATATAGGCCTCAATCTATAAGCAGTATAGACCAGTGATGCACCAAGTTTAAATTGTACCTTCGTTATAACGATCGTCGCTTCCGATACTCCGTCCTCCGCTTACAGATCATACGTACGACGCACGAGTGTTACATTTTATATACACTGTGCATGCGTGAATTTCCGCCAGCCCCTGACATTCTTTCTAGTCTATTCCTCACCCATTCTCTTTCGGCTCAGTGGGGAGAGCACATGGAGGAGACACAGCAGGTACATGCTAATTTCAGCAACGATGAGGACAACGAAAGCCCGGAGCCAGAAACGTCCCGATCCCAGAGGAGATTTAAGGCCTCAAATATGTCCTTTGTAGAGATGGCAGAGATGGTGGACATATTGAAGAGGAACGACTATGATGGGAAGTATGGATCTTACCCAAACCCAAATGTGAGAAGGGCCAAGATCATGGCTAAAGTTGTGAAGAGTCTGCAGAAGAATTTTGGGGTACGACGATCCCAGGATCAACTGAGGAAACTCTGGTCAGACCTGAAATTGAGGGAGCACGATCAGTACTGAAAGATCAAGCGAGTTCTTCAAAAAAGTAAGAATTTGTCGTGTTTTAATTTTATTATTATTAACTTGCATACTGCTCCATGTGCTTTTCTTTACTGTTGTACAGTTTAAAATGGCAACTTTCAGGTTCATGGGTTCAATCGGTGGTAGGAAACATTGTTCGTTCGCCCACAAAAATACAATGTTTTGGGAAGTTGCAGTTAACTACATTTGGTCAGGCCTATTTCTATTCAAAGAAGTCTGTTGTCTAGATAGTTTTGTAACTAGAATGAAATGCAAACTTGATTCAGTGTAAAGGAGAGCACACTCAGCAGCTGTTTACACATCTGGACTCAGGAGCACTAGTGTGGGACAGCAGAACACTCTTTTTATTAGGGTGTCCCACTCACGTGCTCCAGTGGATACTATAGGGGTGTCTCCATCTGTGAAACTTGCACAAAACAGATAAGTATTCCAGCTTTAGAACGTGTGAAAAATAATGTTTTCAGCTTGGAACTCTGCCAAAAAATACTATTGTACGACACTTCCAAGCAATGTTTCACATTCCTATTTCTGCCCTCAAATATTGGTGTGCTAAGTATAGCTTTTTTAAATTCTCATAGGGGAGAAAAGTCTCGGGACATCAGAAGACACCAGGAACCCCACACCTCCGAAAGAAGGGGAAATCCCAAAACCACAAGCAGAGGAGGAGGAGGAGGAGGAGGAGGAGGAGGAGGGAGAGGTTGTTAAAATTGGCAAAATTGGCACCACAACAGGTGAGTGTCTGAGACCACAGCTTCAGGTAATAGACGTATGTCTGCATTTTTATAATGAATGGTGTGTTTTTTTGTTAATTTTTAGGTGATGTGGATGTTGTGGAAGAAGAATCTCATTTCACAAGTGAAAGTGCCCAAATCATCATCGGGGAGATAATGTGGTGCAATCGCGATTTAGAAAATCTAAAGAAAAACATCAATTGATCATTGATGTTTTAAGGAGAATCTAAAACACACAAAACTAACTAGCATTGATTTGTGTTTTTAAAAACAAGTTAGAACAAGTTTAAAATATTTTGAATAGCCAAATTTTGAAGATGTACACAGTGTGTCAACATGTGCTATCTGCCATCACTGGAGATCAATGTACCCGTTTTGTGGATGCAACCCCTTCCTCGCTAAAGTGGCTGAGATGAAGGGGTTGCACCCCCAAAACACGTCCATTGATCCCCCATGATGAGAAAAAGCACATGTTGACATTAGGCATGGGATCAGGAGGGAAATGCACAGTTTGAATCCCAATTTGTGTGCATCTTCAAAATTTGGCTTTTACAGGGGTGACATCACCCCATCTGATGAAGGCAATATCAACACAGTTTTGACATACTAATGTCTGATATTGCCTTCACTTTTCAAAGTTGAACTTTGTAAGTTCCTGAGTTGTGTATGTGTAGCGGTGACACCTTTTTAAGGTGTCTGCTATTGTGTAAATGTAGTTATTTTTTCTCTCAGAACAGTAAAGGGGTTCTGAGAGCTAATTGGATAGGGGAACTTTGGCATCAGTTTGGCTGGGCTATGTTGGGGTTCTGCCTGATCATGTGTGCGGTGAGGTACACATGACAGGCTCAGAACCAGGCCTGGTTGGATGTTTGGGTACCGGCATTCCCCGGAGCCAATCAGTGGGTGCGTTTGGCCCCGCTGAGTAGTCTGGGGAAGGGTACTTAAGATGCTGGAGTCACGTGTTCAGGGTTCGTTAGGCCAGAGCTGCCAGTTCCTGGATCTGGGCTGGGGTAGCCCTGCGAGGGGTCCCGGTCAGGGGAGTGTGTGCCGCCCCACAACATGGTTGGTTTGACAAGCCCCACAGACCCGTTTGGTCTGGGGCAGGGATCCATCTGTTCCCGAGTCTCGGAACCGGCTGGTCCGAGGTGCAGTGACTGAGGGAGGATTCAAGGCACCGCAGCTTGTGTAGGCGACCGGGGGAGGACTCTTCAGAGGAGGGCCAACAAGCTGGCATCCTGAGAAGTGCCTGGTTGCTGGGTTGTCAAGGACACTTGAGAATCCACACTTCCCCAATACTGTCAAGGAGACGGATAATGTTACAGGTACTGAGGAAAGGTTCCTGCTTTGTTCCTGAGTGCCACTTTGATTCAAGGTCAGAGACTTTGCAAATTTCATAATTCAAGTGCTGACTGCCATAATCTCTGGCTAGAGATTTGTTCAGCTTAGAAGCGCCCAGCTGCGAGTGGCTACTATTTGGGTTGGCAAATAGAGATATTCATATACTTATCAGTTCAAGGGGCCTGAGTTTTCTTCATCCTTGCCCTCTGTTCCCACATTAGACTGTGTCTGTTGGATGTTACCCCTGCAAATAAAAACCTTTCAAAAGGACTTTTATGGTGTCAGTGTGCAAAGTCGTTGGGTACTTACTCTGGGAACCCCTAGACCTGGAGGAACAAGCCAAGCGGAGGTAACCGGTAAGCCCAAAAGTCAAGGCCGCCCTTGACTTTTTTACAAAAAAGGCTAGTTATATTAATGTGACAAATAAGAATAATGTTATACACCAAAAATTTTGGTTTGTTGAAAAACCCTTTTATAAACGCACATGTGAATGTGCTTTGAGTAAAAAGTTTTATCATCAACTATGTTTGGCTTCTTCTTCTACTGAAGGCAAATCCACTTTGCACTACAAGTGCAGTTTCAAGTGCCCTTATGCAGTGCACTTGTAGTGCAAAGTGGATTTGCCTTTAGTAAATAACACCCACAGTGCTTTTAAATTTTCCCCAATCACGCCATTTTCATGACTCCCCAAATTTCAGACATGGTGCTGAAAATTATGAATATTTTTGTCAGTAATGCATTACAAACATTAACAACAAAAACAAGGTGGGTGTGTGTGTGTAGCAGACCCACAACATAATAATAATATTAGCCGAAGAAGAGATTGTCACCTCATGTCTCAAAGAAATTTGGTTTGCACTGTTGAAGAAAAAGGCCCCCCCCCCCAAAAAAAAGATAACCTAGGAGACAGCTAAAAGAAACCCAAGCAGTAAATCAAAGCAAATATTATTCCAGTTTTAAAAATAAATTTGGCCCCCCTACCCGCAAAGTACTCCAGGTATCTTCTTCCGACCTTGCAGGTGCTTTGGGGGGGGGGGGGGGGGGGGGGGGGGGGGGGGGGGGGGGGGGGGGGGGGGGCAAGCCAGGACAGCCAGCTTCAAGTGCCATCAGGGTTGTAGCATCTGCAAAGTTGGCCTCAGGCCCAACTGAGGCCACATACTTTGCTGAATTTTTTCTGAGAAAATTGTGCAGAATGCAGCAGGCAAGCACAATATGGTTCAGTTTATATTCTGCCATGTGTATCGGTGTCATAAATAGGTGAAACCGGCTGGCCATTATCCCAAAAGCGTTCTCCACCACTCTTCTGGCTCTGGCCAGCCGGTAATTAAAAACCCTCTTGTCCAGGGTGAGGGCCCTCATAGGGAATGGCCGCATAAGATGGTCCCCCAGTGCAAATGCTTTATCTGCAACGAAGACGAAGGGGAGTCCTTCCACATTGTCTTCTGGAGGTGGCAAGCCCAAGCTGCCATTCTGGAGACGCCAGTAGAACTCCATCTGGGTGATCACTCCACCATCCAACATCCGGCCATTTTTCCCCACATCCACATAGAGGAACTCGTAAGTAGCTGACACCACCGCCAATATCACTATAATATTATTCCCCTTGTAATTATAATAGTATGACCCCGAGTTGGGGGGTGGGACTATGTGGACATGTTTCCCATCAATTGCCCCTCCACAGTTGGGAAAGTCCCAATGGGTGGCAAAGCGGGAAGCCACAGTCTGCCATTCCTGTGGCGTTAAAGGAAACTGTGGAGTCAAACAAGAAAAAAATAATAAGTCATTTTGCATATAAACATTGCAAGCAGATTAGACACAAACATTCTTGGCCAACATCAGTATTACATTTATTGAAATGAGTATTTAAAGACAAAAGTATAAGGTCCACTTATCATATTCCTCACCCCATCTGATGGCCCATTGCAAAAATTTAAGGGGGGGGTGTTTTTGACAGGTAGCCCTCTCCACTTCATTGAGAGCTGAATGCCTAAATAATGTGTGTTAACTTTGGCCAGCCCCTCTTTACTTGAACGGGTAAGAAGTGTCATAATAAAGAAATATAAATACACACTTTACAAATGGAATCACATTTTTACATTCTTATATTACCTATCAAGCTAATAATATGAGAAACAAACTTTAAACAGTACCATTTAAAAGTATTCAGGCAGGCCCTTGCACTACATGTTTTGGTGAATTCATCCATAAATCTGTGTATGGGTTTGGCTAAGTCAGCAGATAGAGGATTGATATCAGCTGACTTAGCGGTTGGGGGGAGGGAGGGTTCCAAATGATTTTGGGCCACCAAAAAAAAAAAAAAGCCTCTGGCACTCTGCATGAATTTAAGAACACAAATAACATTTGTACACATTTTAGAGGGTGTTTAGGGGAAAGCACTACTATGGAGCTGACAAAATACATTGCTAAGTGACTAGGCTATTAGGAGTATATGGGCCCAGGAGGGGAGGTTAGTGAAGGCAAATATGCATGTAGGCCAAAAAAGGAGCATTAAAAGCTTACAGCATGCATGAGGACAAAGGGGCACAGCATATTACTGCATATTACAATCATGGTAATTTGGGAATGATGAAAGAAATACTATACATTAGCAAACATTAAATACATAGAATGTGATGTTAAAGGATAAAACTTACCTTAATATAGTCCTTTTGCAGGACCTGAATAATGATGATCCCCAGAGCCTGTGGGGAGATGCCTGTCGAGAACTTGAGGTCCTGCAGGCTTCTCCCAGTTGCCAAGTAACGCAACGTGGCGACTAGCCTCTGCTCCGGAGTGATGGCTTGCTGCATGCAGGTATCCTGCATGCTGATATAAGGGGTCAGCAAAGCCAACAGACGGTGAAAAACGGGGTCCGTCATCCTGAGATAATTCCTGAAATCATCAGGATTATTCTCCCGGATCTCACTAGGCAAAGGCATGTGAGAGAATTGGTCGCGCTGGAGCAACCAATTCTTGGTCCATGAACTTCTCCTCGCCCTGTTCATGGACTGGGCTTGTGTCAAAGCTAGAAGCCCAACACCAAGCCCCCGCATAGCATGAACTCTACTCGGTACGTACCCACAACATGGCTTCAAAACGGTCGGCTGGTCAGAACGAACAGAAAGCACTGAAAAACAGCAAGGCCTGAAAGAACGAACTGAAAATCAGCAACAAGTGGACAAGAGCGCACTGAAAATCAAATACGGTACTATAAATTGCACGCACTGACAAACAAATGCGAACTGACTACACGCACTGAAAAGCAGATACAAACCCACAAGCACAAACTGAAGAGCAGCCATCATCTAAAGCACAAGTCTGAAAAGCGCAAATCGTCTCTAACCAAATTTCTACTAACACATGATAAACACGACATGTGTATGCAAGCCAAGTTTGAGCCAACATCCGTCGGAAAAAATCTTATGGATTTTGTTGTCGGAATGTCTGATCGTGTGTACGGGGCATAAGAGGAGGTTTCCTTCCCTCTGCAAATATATCCTTCCATCCCCCATTAAGTCTACTGTAAAGGCAATGCTCCCATATGAGACACAGATGTGAAATGCCTAAATAAATTCCCTACTCTATCTAAAAAGGGAAGAAAATAAATTGGTTGGGATATAATTGAATATCATTTTTAACATTCCAGAGTGGGTAGGAACTACCCATCTATATAATGCTTTAAAACTATCAAGCTTGTCTACAAAAAGAAAAGAAGAAACAAAATTATCCAAAGTCTTAATAAATATGCCTTATTTTAGATCCAGTGACATGAATGAATGAATGAATGAATGATTTGTATAGCGCTGCAACTGCGAACTGAATCGCCTCGAGGCGCTTGATCCGATCTGTGTTGATTCCTTCTTAGAAGAGGTGGGTCTTGAGTTTTTTCCTGAAGGCCCGATGGTCTTTTTCCAAGCAGATGTTCGTAGGTAGAGCGTTCCATAGCCGTGGTCCTTGGACTGCAAAACTTCGTTCTCCCCTTGATTTGTACCGGGACTTGGGGATGAGGAGGAGGTTTTGGTTGTTAGATCGGAGTTTGCGATTGGGAGTGTAGTGTTGTATTTTTTCGCATAAGTATTGAGGAGCGTCGCCTTGTGTGCATTTGTGGGTGAGGCAGAGGGTCTTGAATGTAATCCGATCCTTTATGGTTAGCCAATGGAGGGTCCTCAGGGATGGGGAGATGGATTCCCTTGTTTTTTTTCCTGTGACTAGTCTTGCTGCCGTGTTTTGAACGATTTGTAGGCGTGCAATCTGGAATTTAGGTAGTCCTATGTAGAGGGAGTTTGCGTAGTCAAGTCGAGAGTTGATGATTGTTCCTACCACTATGGCTTTTTCCTTTTCTGGAATGAAGGGGATGAGTCTACGTAGCAGGCGTAGAAGGTGGTAGGATCCGCTGACAACTGATCCTATTTGTGCATCCATTGACATTTCTGAATCGTTGATGACTCCGAGACTTTTGGCTTTTATGCTTAGGGGGATGGTCTGTCCAAGGATGGTGGGTGGAGTCCATGGTGTCGTAGATTTAGTTTTCCGGTTTGCATTTAGGAGAAGGAGTTCTGTTTTGGTTCCATTAAGTTTGAGTGAGCTTGTGGACATCCAGTCGTCTATTGATGTGAGGCATTTTTCTAATTCCTGATATTGGTCTTTTTGTCCGGGGATCCGAAGGTAGAGTTGAGTATCATCTGCGTATGAGTGGAAACATAGGTCTGATTTGCTGATGATTTTAAGGAGTGGACGGATGTAAATGTTGAAGAGCACGGGTGATAAAGGTGATCCTTGAGGGACTCCATAGGAGACTGCGCGAGATTGAGAGGTAAAGGCTCCAAGTATCACTGTCTGTGACCGATTTCCTAAGAAGGAAGCGAACCATGGTAAGTCTGAATCTGTGACTCCTGCTACTTCTTTGAGGCGGGTGAGTAGAGTGTTGTGATCCAGTGTGTCAAACGCTGCACTAAGGTCCAGGAGTACCAGGAGACATGATTCTCCATCATCTGCTGGTTCCAAGTCATCATCCCATATTTTGAGAAGTGCTGTTTCCGTGCCATGGCCCGGGCGGAAGCCTGATTGCAGAGGGTCCAGGAGATTGTGTGTGTCAAGATGGAGTTGTAGCTGTTGTACCACTGCTTTCTGTGACATCATTACTATGTATCCAATCTTCTATATGCAATACAAGAAGAACATGGTGGGTGTGAGAGTCCACCATGGTGGTGTACATAGCTTGTCAGTATGAGCTTTGGGTTTGGGTTGACCATGGGTTGAGCTGAACCCAGCTAGTTTACAGTTTTGTGGATAGACAATCAAACTTGCCAAATTTGGGTAATTCACCTGCCCACCAAACCTCCATCTGGTGGGTATTCCTACATCCAAACAGAATGAAACAGAACAGAGTGGATCCCCCTGTGACCAGAACCCAGGCCACGTATCACTAATATATTCCAGAAACCATTACACCACCCTACCTAGGACTAATTATTATGTTCATTAAAAGTAAGGCTTCTGGACAATCCTTCAAAAATGTTGTGTATTAGCACTGAAATATCCAAGATTGTAAGGGCTTATCTACCGTGTGTGTGTGTGTGTGTCTGAAATATCACTTGTAAAGTATGTTATTGTTTGGAAAGAAAAATAGCAAACCTTATAAAAAGCCCACAATTGTATCCTCACAGCCCAGATTGACCCAAATGACTGTCATAACAGAAGTATGGCTACTGCCATGTCTTGTCTCCTTGAGATAGTATTATATTTGTTACTAGGAAGGTTCAACAAACAGTGCTGAAGTGCTGAATGCTAATCTGAACCCTATTGAGGTTAAAATGAGAGCCAAAGCTTTAAAATCAGTTCTGGCCATTTTCAAGGCTAATAGGTTTGTCAAACAAACAGCATGGGGGTGAGGGGGCACTGGCCTGGGGACATGTACCAATGCAAAAAAAAGTTTAGGGAGCATCAGTTTTAATAATGACAAAAGTGAAACATTACAAATATTAATTCTTTAAAACCAAACTCCAGGATATCATTAACCCTCCCCAACCCACTCTCCCACACCTATATAACGATTCCAATGCCCATTTTACTTAAAGCAGTTCTGCACACATTTTTTTTTCTTCTCCTGTTAAAAAGTATTTTAACTCAAATGTTAAACTCACATTTTCTGTGTCTGTCCTGCATCCATGTCCGTTTTGTCCCGAAATCTGCACTTTTAAAATAAAAACAACATCCATTTTGCTTGTGGGCATTTGAAGCCCACAAACAATCACTTCCTTGTTCCCATTCCAGGCCTTGCTGGTTCCTGCGCATGCGCACTGACAACAGCGCCGAGCGGCGTAAAAAACACTGTGTTGCCATAACAACGGGTGGCGTCCGTGAAATCACGCAATATTTCACGTCGGCTGTCCGCACTGACTCCTGGGATGAATGACACCAGATCCCAGGAGACAGTGCGGCAATCAAAGGAAGTGATGCGGCTCCCCACACAAACCCCGCCCACACCCGCAGAGACAGAGGAATGGGTGCATAGACCGGGCCAGCAATTACAAGGTAAAAAAAAAAACGTCCATTTAGCACTCTTTGCCAGATTTGGAAGGCAATGAGATTTATGCAAAAAAGTGTGTGCAGAACCGCTTTAAGTATCGTGTGAAAATCCTTCTCTCTTCTTCTGTTTACTTCCTGGGGTCCTTATTTAGGTGTCCACAACATTGCATGATGTGGGTACCTCTATACACTTCAGTAATCAGGTCCTCTGTCATACATTCCAGAGAAGGTAGAACTCATGGCTTGGCTAATAGAGGGAACTGTGACTTTGTTCCATTAAACTGCAGGGTGGCTTAGGAAGAGGTTTTTGGAATCAAGACTGGTGGGTAAGGTAATTAATGCACAATGTACTATTTCAATTAAATTTTTGCCTTGAGTTTCACAACATATTTGGGGAATGTCTTAAACCTGCCTGTTGCATATCTGTATGATGTATACAATGTCCTACAATAAAAGTAATATTTCCAAACAAAGAAAACAAGCTATTTAATTTGCAGGTAAATGAAACTTCCCTGGGAGTTTGATTTACTTAATAAAAAAACAGCATGGTGACACCCCAACAACAATATACCAGACCCCTAAGAGGGTCTGGTTTGTATTTTGGTACCCTAATAAAAAACAAAAAAATGAAATGAGATTCCCCCAAATCCCTAACAAACCCTCATCTTAACGTGCAGCATTGCTTACCAGGATAGGGAGAAGACTAGCCTGAACTATACCAGGCCACATGCTATCAATATGAGGAGGGTACCTTGCTAGGGAGATCCCTTTGACAAAACACCTTGTTTAATGTTGATGTGGACAAAGGTGTCTTCCCCACAACTCTGGCCAGGTGATTGTGAGAGAGGGGGAATTTTTGGAGTCTGAAAGCCACCTTCAAGATTAAGGGGGCCCCCAGATACCACCCATTCAGTCAAAAAGTAAGAAGTACATAGTTCCTCTACTAATTCACATAAAGAACGTTAACTGTGAATAAATACACCATGCATATTGGGTCTCCGAATGTGAATTCATCCTCAATCACACTGTACAACAATGCAGATGCTTGTTAATCATTAAAAAAAACATGCTAACCCATTAACATATCTGCTCCCATCACTGCTCCTCACTGAATACCAGTTTCCAGGCTGCCAGCTGGTTGGTAAACAAAGGGGTAGCCATATTTGATAAATGATGTCAGCAACCATCCCACATCTTTGTTTCATTCAGCTGTCTGCTGGAAATCTATGGCTGACAGCTGATTTGGCTGGATGGGGATGCACAACAGGTTACTAGGAAGCCTCTAACAACCAGCCAAAGATAAAGCATGCATGACAAGTTTGCTTCAAGCAGTCACCTCAATAAAATGTCCCTATGCCTAAGCATAGATCTTTCACAGTGGTGATGGTGAACTGATGCACATTTAACAAAAAGCTAGCAGGAAAAAGCTGTCCTAAAATTGCTGCCTTGCTATCACACATGCGTTCAGCCACTATTCCATTTTGGTTTTTAGTCAGCATTCTGTTGGGTTCAGATCTGTTAATCAAGTTTTCAGACTGAAAATTATTCTAATTTTCACCTTTAAGATTTATACCAACTCTCCCAGTACAAAGCTAAACATAACGAGTACACATACACAAAGTAATTCCAAATGATGGCATGCCACTATCTAGCTGGCAGAGCTTTGGAAGCCACTGGCACACTCCAAACTGTAATCACTAATATGGTGTTATTATACTGAGCTGCTATGTTGGATTAATAACAGTCATCTGGAACTTCATAAATGCGACAGCTGGTCCATTTAGGCATCCGCAAAGTAGTGCAGCTCTCGCAAATTTGCCCCTATGTATGTCAAATTGGACTAGGCTTCTTATATCACTGTGTATTTTTTTTACAATAATATACTTTTTAGACACAAAAATGGTCACTACTTGTTGTTCAAATACAAAATCAAAAACAAAAGTATGTGTAGCACCCTCTAGGGTGTGCTAGAATTAGAGTAGGCAAACTATACTCAAACTATACTTTGTAGATTTTTGTCTTAATTGGGTCAGAGTTTATTAGAGGTCAGGGCTGGGTGACTCGTCCTGACAGCCCTCTGGTGCCTCCCCCTGGTATGGAAGGTTGGAGAAATTTTTAGAATCAGAGGGCAGGGGTTAGGATGAGCTGCCATGCAAATTTATGAGGCCTCAGCAAATCCCCAGAAGTGGGCTGGCAGGGGGCAGAGAATACCTCATAAATAGGTATGGATCATACCAGCAGGGGCAGCTGGGTGGAAGATGGAGATGCAGTGATAAGGAGACTGTCAGCGGCCCAGAGGGGTGCCCCCTAGTCTGGGGGGGAGGATTCTGCCTTGGGCCAGGCCTCGGGTGCTGGAAGAATCCTGCCAAAACACATGATAGGAGGTCTTCCTGGAGGCACAGGAGCAAGAAAGGACAGAGGGATTAGTTCAACACTGTTGGGGGACTCACAAAAGAGCATGTAGCCAGTCTCCCTGGAAGACAGTGGTGTGCTTAACCAACCACAATTCATTGCCCACAGGACTTTTATGAGTCACACCCAAAACAATAAAAAAAATGTATAAGAAAATGTATTATAATATCATAATAAATTTTCCTTCTACATTTTACATCGTTTGGGGTGTGACTCGTTAAAAGTCCCATGGGCAATGAATTGTGGTTGTGCATGTACTAACTATGAACTGTGACACACCTTTACCCTATGCATAACAGCATCTTTTTTTCTATAGCAGTGTGCTTAAGTCTTCAGTTTCTTACCTGAGAGATCTCCTGAGAGTCAGCCGAATGGGCTGGTGAAGTCAGTTGGGTGGACTGGTGTGAAGAGAAAAACAGGAGGGCTGGTGAAAGAGTCAACTGCAGCCAGGTGGGCTGTCAGGGCCTGAAGAGGTGGTGCTAGGATCAGTGATTACAAAGGAAACAGGAGGGAAAGTTACATGCTGTGTCACTCCATGTGTGCTACTATCAACTGACTGTGAGTTCCTGCCTGCAATGGGCCATTAATGAACTGACAAGGAGGCTGTCAAGTTCCCCCAGGAGTGTTCCAGCAGAGGCTGAGCAAATTGAACCTATTACCTATTGAGATAGTCTTAACCGGACCCCCTTTGGATCACCCTAGTATTTTGGATTATTTGGTCAGAAAACTAAATTGAAAATGGGATATTCTATCCCTGGAATCTTACATTGGTAAGGGTGACTCCGGCTGAACATTTACAGAATAAAAGATGCAAAAAAAATTAAATTATTTGAATTACAAACCCAAATTGATGAAAGTTTAAAACAATTAGAGCCTTTTATTGATAGACCAGTGTGTGACAAACAAAATCAGCTTCTGAAAAAGGAAGTTACTAGAGTATAAAGAAATCTAAGACTGACTAAGAATTCCAAGTTCCAAAGGCACCTCGAACACTGGAATAAAGGGGAAATCTTTGATTTGTCCAACACAAGGGGATGTAGTAGGTCCAGACGAACAAGGAATGCATCACAGTCTGCATCTAGAGCTGAGTTTGCTTCATCAGGAAGTGAAGATGATGGTGATCGATCAGTCAGGTTTTTAGAGGACGAGCCTTCACCACAGGAGGTGACTGCCCCAGTGAAAAGAATACTAAAAACTGTGGGAGGAGGAAAAGTCACAACAAGTGGAAAAGGAAGGACAAAAGCAGGAGAAACCAGGAGAAAGACAACCAGGTCATGGATACAGAGTCAGTGGAGGAAGTGAACATGAGCTTAGTGAATATAAAAGGAGATACTGCTGCACAGAACCAATCTGAATCAGACAAAATGAACAACACAATTATTAATCTCTCCAAGTTCACCCTACATGATAGACATATTTAGTTACTTAAAAGGGGCCTATCTTTTTACCCAACTAACTCTACAAACCAATAGACATGTGCGATTCGTTTCGTACGAATTCGTAATTCGTACGAATTTTTCGAAATTCGTACGAATTTACGAATCTGTAGTACAAATTTTTTTTTTTTACGAATTCCGTACGGAATACGAAATTCCGTTTACGAATTTCGTCGCCGAATGATTCGAATGAATTCGAATGAATTCGAATGGATTCGAATGAATTCGAATGACAAAGTGTCATTTTTGCAGGAAAAATTCCGTTTACGAATTTCAGCTCCAAATTATTCGAATCCAACTACCAATATCAAATTTCAACTAATTCAAACGAAATTATTATAGCAGATATAACGAATGAATTCGAATGCATTCGAATGAATTCGAATGCATACGAATGAATTCGAATGACAAAGTGTCATTTTTGCAGAAAAAAAAAAGCTATTTAAAAAACAGTCATTCATTGATATAAAAAAAAAAAAAAAAGCGTAGGGGTCCCCCCAAATTCAATAACCAGGCCCTTCAGGTCTGGTATGGATATTAAGGGGGACCCCAGCCAAAAAAAAAAAAAAAAAATGGCGTGGGGTCCCCCCCAAATATCCATACCAGACCCTTCAGGTCTGGGATGGATTTTAAGGGGAACCCCGGCCAAAAAAAAAAAAAAAAAAAAATGGCGTGGGGGTCCCCCTCAAAATCCATACCAGACCCTTTATCCGAGCACGCAACCTGGCAGGCCGCAGGAAAGGAGGGGGGGACGAGAGCGGCCCCCCTCCCGCCTGAACCGTACCAGGCCACATGCCCTCAACATTGGGAGGGTGCTTTGGGGTCCCCCCCAAAGCACCTTGTCCCCATGTTGATGAGGACAAGGGCCTCATCCCCACAACCCTGGCCGGTGGTTGTGGGGGTCTGCGGGCGGGGGGCTTATCGGAATCTGGAAGCCCCCTTTAACAAGGGGACCCCAGATCCCGCCCCCCCCCCCTGTGTGAAATGGTAAGGGGGTACAAAAGTACCCCTACCATTTCACCAAAAAAGGTGACAAAAATGGTAAAAATGACAGGAGACGGTCTTTGACAATTCCTTTATTAAAATCTTCTTTCTTCTTTCTTCTGGTCTTCCTTTCTTCATCTTCTCCTTCCGGCATCTTCTTCCATCGTCTTCTTCCTTCGATTCGCTTCTTCTTCCTCCGGTCTTCTCGTCCTTCTCGTCCGGCGTCGTCCTTCTCGTCCGGCATCGTCGTCTCTTCTCGCAGGCCGCTCCTCGCAATGGGAGGCTCCCGCTCTGTGAGGCTCCGCTCCGGGTGACAGGTCTTTTATAACGCACCTGGTGACCCCGCCCCCTCTGACGCATGGGGACGTCATGTGGAATTCCCTATGGCTTTCCCCATGACGTCAGAGGGGGGGCGGGGTCACCAGGTGCCTTCGTTATACAAGACCTGTCACCCGGAGCGGAGCCTCACAGAGCGGGAGCCTCCCATTGCGAGGAGCGGCCTGCGAGAAGAGACGACGACGCTGGACGAGAAGGACGACGCCGGACGAGAAGGACGAGAAGACCGGAGGAAGAAGAAGCGAATCGAAGGAAGAAGAAGATGGAAGAAGATGACGGAAGGAGAAGAAAGAAGAAAGAAGATTTTAATAAAGGAATTGTCAAAGACCGTCTCCTGTCATTTTTACCATTTTTGCCACTTTTTTGGTGAAATGGTAGGGGTACTTTTGTACCCCCTTACCATTTCACACAGGGGGGGGCGGGATCTGGGGGTCCCCTTGTTAAAGGGGGCTTCCAGATTCCGATAAGCCCCCCGCCCGCAGACCCCCACAACCACCGGGCACGGTTGTGGGGATGAGGCCCTTGTCCTCATCAACATGGGGACAAGGTGCTTTGGGGGGGACCCCAAAGCACCCTCCCAATGTTGAGGGCATGTGGCCTGGTACGGTTCAGGCAGGAGGGGGGGCCGCTCTCGTCCCCCCCTCCTTTCCTGCGGCCTGCCAGGTTGCGTGCTCGGATAAGGGTCTGGTATGGATTTTATGGGGGACCTCACGCCATTATTTTTGGCTAGGGTTCCCCTTAAAATCCATCCCAGACCTCTAGGGTCTGATATGGATTTTGAGGGGGACCCTACGCATTTTTTTTTTTTTTTTGGCTGGGGTCCCCCTTAATATCCATGCCAGACCTGAAGGGCCTGGTTATTGAATTTGGGGGGACCCCTACGCATTTTTTATCAATGACTTCAATGAATGACTGTTCTCTGTATTACGGATCCAACAATTCATTTGCCGGCAAATAGCTGCGACTCGTGATTTTAAATAGTTTTTTTTTCCTGCAAAAATGACACATTGTACAGAGACAGTTCTCTATATTAGATATACTGAATCTCGAAGCATTCGAAGCATTCGAAGCATTCGTTATATCCGCTATTATAATTTCTTTCATGTTAGTTGAAATTAGATATTTGTTAGTAGTTGTATTCGAATTGTTCTCTGTATTGCGGGAATCGGCAATTAGCCGCGAGTGATTTTAAATATTTTTTTTTCCTGCAAAAAATGACACATTGTACAGAGACAGTTCTAAACACGGGAAACATGACCCCCTTCATAGACATACTATAGAGTATATAGTATATAGAAGGGCGCAGGTTTCCTGTGTTTAGAACTCTCTCTGTACAATGTGTCATTTTTGCAGGAAAAAAAGACATTTAAAATCACTCGCAGCTAATTGCCGATTCCCGTAATACAGAGAACAATTCGAATGTTGTATTGTAACTAACAAATATGTAATTTCAACTAACATGAAAGAAATTATAATAGCGGATATAACGAATGCTTCGAATGATTCGAGATTCAGTATATCTAATATAGAGAACTGTTCCTGCAGTGTCATTTTTGCAGGAAAAAAAAAACTATTTAAAATCACGAGTCGCAGCTATTGCCGGCAAATGAATTGTCGGATCCGTAATACAGAGAACTGTCATTCATTGAAGTCATTGATAAAAAAAATGCGTAGGGGTCCCCCCAAATTCAATAACCAGGCCCTTCAGGTCTGGGATGGATATTAAGGGGGACCCCAGCCAAAAAAATAAAAAATAAATGGCGTAGGGTCCCCCTCAAAATCCATATCAGACCCTTGAGGTCTGGGATGGATTTTAAGGGGAACCCTAGCCAAAAAAAATGGCGTGGGGTCCCCCATAAAATCCATACCAGACCCTTATCCGAGCACGCAACCTGGCAGGCCGCAGGAAAGGAGGGGGGGACGAGAGCGGCCCCCTCTCCCGCCTGAACCATACCAGGCCACATGCCCTCAACATTGGGAGGGTGCTTTGGGGTCCCCCCAAAGCACCTTGTCCCCATGTTGATGAGGACAAGGGCCTCATCCCCACAACCCTGGCCGGTGGTTGTGGGGGTCTGCGGGCGGGGGGCTTATCGGAATCTGGAAGCCCCCTTTAACAAGGGGACCCCCAGATCCCGCCCCCCCTGTGTGAAATGGTAAGGGGGTACAAAAGTACCCCTACCATTTCACCAAAAAAGTGGCAAAAATGGTAAAAATGACAGGAGACCGTCTTTGACAATTCCTTTATTAAAATCTTCTTTCTTCTTTCTTCTCCTTCCGTCATCTTCTCCATCTTCTTCTTCCTTCGATTCGCTTCTTCTTCCTCCGGTCTTCTTGTCCTTCTCGTCCGGCGTCGTCCTTCTCGTCCGGCATCGTCGTCTCTTCCCGCAGGCCGCTCCTCGCAATGGGAGGCTCCCGCTCTGTGAGGCTCCGCTCCGGGTGACAGGTCTTGTATAACGAAGGCACCTGGTGACCCCGCCCCCCCTCTGACGTCATGGGGAAAGCCATAGGGAATTCCACATGACGTCCCCGTGCGTCAGAGGGGGCGGGGTCACCAGGTGCCTTCGTTATAAAAGACCTGTCACCCGGAGCGGAGCCTCACAGAGCGGGAGCCTCCCATTGCGAGGAGCGGCCTGCGAGAAGAGACGACGATGCCGGACGAGAAGGACGACGCCGGACGAGAAGGACGAGAAGACCGGAGCAAGAAGAAGCGAATCGAAGGAAGAAGACGATGGAAGAAGATGCCGGAAGGAGAAGAAAGAAGAAAGAAGATTTTAATAAAGGAATTGTCAAAGACCGTCTCCTGTCATTTTTACCATTTTGTCACCTTTTTTGGTGAAATGGTAGGGGTACTTTTGTACCCCCTTACCAATTCACACAGGGGGGGGGGCCGGGATCTGGGGGTCCCCTTGTTAAAGGGGGCTTCCAGATTCCGATAAGCCCCCCGCCCGCAGACCCCCACAACCACCGGCCAGGGTTGTGGGGATGAGGCCCTTGTCCTCATCAACATGGGGACAAGGTGCTTTGGGGGGGGACCCCAAAGCACCCTCCCAATGTTGAGGGCATGTGGCCTGGTACGGTTCAGGTGGGAGGGGGGGCCGCTCTCGTCCCCCCCTCCTTTCCTGCGGCCTGCCAGGTTGCGTGCTCGGATAAAGGGTCTGGTATGGATTTGAGGGGGACCCCATGCCATTTTTTTTATTTATTTTTTGGCCGGGGTTCCCCTTAAAATCCATCCCAGACCTGAAGGGTCTGGTATGGATATTTGGGGGGGACCCCACGCCATTTTTTTTTTTGGCTGGGGTCCCCCTTAATATCCATACCAGACCTGAAGGGCCTGGTTATTGAATTTGGGGGGACCCCTACGCTTTTTTTTTTTCTGCAAAAATGACACTTTGTCATTCGAATTCATTCAAATTCATTCGTTATATCTGCTATAATAATTTCGTTCAAATTAGTTGAAATTCGATATTGGTAGTTGGATTTACTAACGATTCGTAACTATTCATAACGATTCGTAACTATTCATAATGATTCGTAACGATTCGTAACTATTCATAACGATTCGTAACGATTCGTAACTTGAAATTGAAATTCGATATTTGTAGTCTTTGTAGGATTCGAATTGTTCTCTGTGTTATGAGAACCAACAATACATTAGCCGCGTTAACGATTCGTATCGATTCGTAACTTTACTAACGATTCGTAAAAAAAATTACGATTCGTCCGAATTTCGTATTTCGTACGAATTCGAACGGAATTTCGTACACGAATTACGAATTACGAATTTTTTTATATACGAAATGGGACGAAATGAAACGAAACAAATTTTTTGACAGTTCCCATGTCTACAAACCAATTTTAAGTCTATAAAGATGTGTGTCTATTCTTGAAGAAAGTCTATTTAAGACAGGTCCACCAGAGACCTAACCCTGTGGGCATTGTGAACACCCAGGATAATGCAAATGATCAGGCTGCACTGGATACCCTTGCCTCCCTCTGGTGTGGGGAGGAGGAGGAGGCTGAGGTAGGATCCCAGTACTGCTGGAAAAGAGAAGGAAGCCTCCAGATCAAGTCCACAAGGATGCCACCGATCCACAAGAATAGGTGGCTGGGGGGTTTTCTGGACCTAATGCAGGAGGACTTGTCTCATCTGAATTGAACATACATGGGTAGCAATAATCTTGGTCCTGATGAGTGGTTGACTCTTTGGGAATTGAAGGAAGCATCCAAGGTAATTATGAAGAAAAGCGATAAAGGGGGGAATGTGATACTGCCTTTAGAAGAGTACTATGAAAAAGAAGTATGAAAAAGAAGTAAGGAGGCAACTAAATGATGTCAACTTATGAGGAACTTGCGATAAACCCCTTTCCTATCCTTGTTGATGAACTAAACTTTAAAAAATACTTTTCTGTTAAAAAAACTTTAAAAAATATTTACGGGTGACAGAATATACTACACCCACTATTTACATTATCCCCAAAGTCCACAAATCATTCCAGAATTTTTCGACAATAAAAGGCCCCCTTGAATGTGTGGGAAAGCACCTAAATTTGCTGCTTAAAGCGGTTCTGCACCCATTTCATTTAGTAAATCTCTTTGCCTTCCAAATCAGGCAAAGAGTACTAAATGAAATGTTTTTTTTTTTTTTTACTTACCTTGTAATTGATGACTTCCGGTCTTCTCTCTCTTCGGCGGCGGGCGGGGTCTCTGCGTCGATCGTCGTCACGCCGCACTGTCTCCTGGGATCTGGTGTCATTGATCCCAGGAGTCAGTGCGGGCATCTTCCGAAATCTCGCGAGATTTCGGCCACATCTTCCGAAATCTCGCGAGATTTCAGCCACATCTTCCGAAATCTCGCGCGAGTAACGGCGGTGCATGCTGGGCCATCTAAAGTGCCTGTGGGGTTTCACATGCCCACAGGCAAGATGGACCCCAGCAGACAAGAAGAAGACAAGAAGAAGATGAAGATGAAAACCGGCGGCGATCGAGATGGAAGATGGAACAGGTAAGTCCCCCAATTGAGCTATATGCCCTTGGCATATAGCCCAAAAAAAAAAAAGAGTGCAGAACCGCTTTAAAGAGATGGTTGTCAGGTAACCTTCCTGCGTCCAGGATACCAGAGATGTACTAGCAAAAATTCATACTGGTCCGTATAGATGTAGAATCCTTGTATACATATATGGAGAACTTGACAGAAGTTATCATGCTGATAACAGAGGAATGGAGCAGGAGACAGCCATGGGACATAGTGCTTTGAAGAGAGATAAGAAAACACTGCAGATATATGTGCCAAACTCAAATTTCATTAATCGGGTTTACATCCACTTTTGAAACAGTTTTGAAACAATCTAATGGTTTCCAGCCGTTAGACCATAGACGGTTCTGCAAACTACCTCATGGTTCCCAGCTATGGGACTTTAACTATTCAAAGACATATCTCATAGTCCCCAGCTGTGAGACTTTAACTGTTCTGCAAACTACCTCATAGTCCCCAGCTGTGAGAGCTAACCTGTGTTACCTTTATTAACAGAACAGTATCCACTACCAGCTGTTCTTAAGGGTTTGTAGTATCCCATGCCCCTGACCCCTTTCCCATTCTGCAAAAATGTAATCTTAAAAAGACATCCACTCAACTGTTTATTGAAGCCAGAATGAATGGACAGTTGCCATGTGATTGGTAACCTCTTCTGCACTGTTTGGAGAACCAGTTAAAAAAAAACAGCATTTCCTTTGTCCTTTGGGGGGGAAGGGGGGGGGGGGGGGGGGTTGCACGATATACCTAACGACTGAAAATTTGCAAGCTCTTTTAGCATGGTCTAACAAAAAAAAAGTTTGCAGATATGCTCACTGAGCATAGTCAACGCAATCTAGGTTGAAGTTTGTCTTGTTAAAGCAACTTAGCTTTTCTCTACCTGATCATTACTATTCACTATCTTTTTCGTGCTATGACAAATGACTCTCACAAAATCAAACTGGCTAAGGTTTGACAAATAGATTCATTGTCTTTGAGCCTCCATTAATTCTGTTTAATGTCTCTAGAACAAATCACACTTTACTTTAAAACGGCTCTGTTTCTATCTAAATAGAGCTGTTTGCTTTCTTTAATCAATAAGTCTAACTAACATCAGCCCTTTAAGTTTGCTTCAGGTGATTAATTATCTCTTACTCCTTCAACAACAGCTTTTCATTAAATATGCTTTAAAATATTGCAAGCTGGTGTAAGACAAAACAATTGCTTTGTAGCAGTTTATTTTAGGATAGCTACAGTAAGATAAAACATACCAGCTCAAGACATATAGAATGTTTGAAATTGCTGGTTGGTATATGGCACCCAATGAAGGCAATATACTGAAAACAAACGTTTTAAACATGGTTTTAGGTGTGCCCACATTGACTGCTTTTAGACTGTATGTTTTCATGAAAGCACATTTAACATGTACAGCATGCTGCATCTTTGATGTGCTTTCAGAAAAGGCAGAGTCTAATAGAAGCCAATGGGAGCCATGTGTAAAGCTCAGTTACAGTTGTGCTGCACCCACGCTGTGGCCAAACCGTAGAACACCAGTATGAACCTGGACTTACTTTCACCAGACATTCACTGATGGTGAGTCAAATACTATTATTTAAAACACAATAACCATAAATAGTCAACTGCAGTGAAGGTTTTGTGAATGTCAGACTCATTGCTTTATAAATATAAACCTCATAGCCCTAAAAATTATTCAGTTGCAGAGTGGACTTTATAAGAATGGGGAACAAGAATATCTGCCCTCTCCCAGAGAAATGATACAGGGGAAACTTCAAATAGAGAGGTGGATTACCACCCTAGGCCCACAAGAAAATGTACATGAGGTTTAATAGTTATTTGTATATTGGGAACATTACAGTAGTTACTGATTGAGCACTACTGTGTAAGTTAATGAGAGTAAATAGTATTTAAGAGATATGGCTCGTCCTTATTTACCGTTTGGAAACTTTGTATGTGACTACTTAATTCACGCTGTATTGTTATATTTCCTTGTAAAGCTTAATTCAATTCTTGGAAAAGAACAAAAAAAATGTAAATAAAAAAGAGAGATATGGCTCTCAGGTTTGCTTTGTTATGATAACGCGTGTTAGCGTGAGGCACATCAACATTTGTTACTTGTCTTGTGGGGCTGTGATGTTTTTGACTTATGGATTAATTTAATAAAGCTACTAGATTTTTCATGTTTAAATGTGCGGCCATCCCCCTCTCTTTTTGAAATTTCCATGGTTGCGTGCCAGACCGACATCTTTTTGTATGGATTTGGAGGCCAGTGTATAGGTGGACCGACCTGGAGCAGTACCGATACGTACTATTAGAATGAAACAGGAGTACAATAGTACCCTTGAGCTTATTCCCAAAATGAGTTACAAATAAACACACCTTAAAAAAATATATAGTAAAAATTGTTATGTTAATGTACCCAATGTAGTCCAGCAATCATAAAATCCAGGAATTGAATCCTCATTAATCATGATGACCTATTGCACGCTATGTTTACACACTGCACTACCACCATTAAATGACAGATCTTAGATGCTATAATTTTGGGAATTCTAGGTGACATCATAGACCAAATATGGTCAATGACCAAATTTTGTCAATGAGGTCTCCTGGGTGTCAGGTCATCATGATTGACAAGGGTTACATCACCAGATGCCATGATTAGAGATGGGCCGAACACCCCCCCTGTTCGGTTCACACCAGAACTCCGAAACAGAGAAAAAGTTCTGACCAGAGCGATGAACCCTTTAAAAGTCTATGGGACCTGAACTTAAAAAAAAAATGGCGTGGGCCCCCCCCCCCCCCCCAAAATCCATATCAGCCCCTTATCCAAACATGCAGCACGGCAGGTCAGGAAAAGGGGGGGGGAACGAGCGCCCCCCTGAACCATACCAGACCACATGCCCTCAACATGGGGGATAGGTGCTTTGGGTCAGGGCGACCCCAGATCCAGCCCCCCATGTGAATGAGTATGGGGTACTTAGTACTCCTACCCATTCACCAGAAAAGTGTAAAAATAAATACAACCAGGGGGCAGTTTTTGACAATTCTTTTATTAAAAATAAAAAAACAATGCCCCCTGATATAAATCCATCATCAATTACGACGCCAAACCAAAAAAAAAAAAAAAACGCTCCGCTGTCAACAAAGGCAAACCACCGAATGACTGGCTTGCCATTTGACAGTTCTTGTATAGGTAAGGGCAGGGTCACCTTCTGACATCACCTGGTGGCACCACCCCTTGTGACATCACCAAACCAGCATCCACCAGTTAGTGATGTCACAAGGGGGGGGGGGTGCCACCAGGGGACATTGCCAGTTTTTTCTTTTTCGAGTCTGGCTGTGCAGCAGTGGTGGCGTGATTGATGATGGATCTACATCGGGGGGAAATTGTTTTATTTTTTTTAAAGGAATTGTCAAAAAAAATGTATTATCTTTTGACACTCTGTTGGTAAATGGATAGAGGTACTATGTACCCCATATGTATTTACATAGGGGGGTGGGATCTGGGGGCCCCCTTGGTAAAGGGTAGGGATGAGCCGAAAACCTCCACCAGAACATGCAAACAGACCAAAAATTTGTGCGAACATGTGAACACTGTTAAAGTCTAAGGACACGAACGTGAAAAATCAATGTTCAATCAGTGTTCATAAAGGCTTATATGCAAGTTATTGCCAAAAAAACATGTTTGGGGACCCTGGGTACTGCCCGAGGGACATGTATCAATGCAAAAAAAAAGTTTTTAAAATGGCTGTTTTTTCAGGAGCAGTGATTATTATAATGCTTAAAGGAAAACAATAAAAAATAAATATTCCTTTAAATAGTGTGCCTCCCTTAGTCTGCCTGTCAAGTGGCGCATCTTTTTCATGTGTTTTTCTGTGCCGCAGCAAAATGACAAATGAAAAAGTGTCATTTAAAATAGCTCGGGCTGTATTGTATTGCTGGATCCCAGCAATAAAGATAAAAATCTATGAAAAAATTGGCGTGGGTTCCCCTCCCCAGTCCATACCAGACCCTTCTTTTAAGGGGAACACCACTGCAAAATGTAAAAAAAATACTCCACCACTATGGAAGGCGTCCTGCCGACTGTTGTCTTTTTGCTGTGACAGCTCTTATATAGGCAAGGGCGGGGCCACCTGCTGATGTAACCGGATGACCCCGCCCTTGCCTATATAACAGCTGTCTTGGCTAAGAGACAGCATTCAGCAGGGCGCCTCCCATCGAGGCAGAGATTTTTTTTTTATATTTTTCGGGTCCGTCTGCGACGTGATTGAAGATGGATGGACATCGCAGGACACTTTTATTTTATTTATTTTTTTTTTTTAACAAAGGACTTTGTGTAAAGTAGTGAGTGTACAGCTTGTATAACAGTGTAAATTTGCTGTCCCCTCAAAGTAACTCAACACACAGCCATTAATGTCTAAACCGCTGGCAACAAAAGTGAGTACCCCCTAAGTGAAAATGTGCAAATTGGGCCCAAAGTGTTAATATTTTGTGTGGCCACCCTAATTTTCCAGCACTGCCCTAACTCTCTTGGGCATGGAGTTCACCAGAGCTTCACAGGTTGACACTGGAGTCCTCTTCCACTCCTCCATGATGACATCATTGAGCTGGTGGATGTTAGAAACGTAGTGCTCCTCCACCTTCCGTTTGAGGATACCCCACAGATACTCAATAGGGTTTAAGTTTGGAGACATGCTTGGCCAGTCCATCACCTTTACCCTCAGCTTCTTTAGCAAGGCAGTGTTCGTCTTGGAGGTCATTATGTTGGAATACTGCACTGCGGCCCAGTCTTCGAAGGGAGGGAATCATGCTCTGTTTCAGTATGTCACAGTAGATGTTGCCATTCATGGTTCCCTCAATGAACTATAGCTCCCCAGTGCCGTCAGCACTCATGCAGCCCCAGACCATGACACTCCCACCATAATGCTTGACTGTCGGCAAGACACACTTGTCTTTGTACTTCTCACCTGGTTGCCGCGACACATGCTTGGCACCATCTGAACCAAATAGTATAAGTTTATCTTGGTCCCATCAGACTACAGGACATGGTTCCAGTAATCCAAGTGCTTAGTGTGCTTGTCTTCAACAAACTGTTTGCAGGCTTTCTTGTGCATCATCTTTAGAAGAGGCATCCTTCTGGGACCACAGCCATGCAGACCAATTTGATGCAGTGTGCGGCGTATGATCTGAGCACTGACAGGCTTACCCCCCATCCCTTCATCCTCTGCAGCAATGCCGACAGCACTCATACGTCTGTTTTCCAAAGACAACCTCTGGATATGATGCTGAGAATATGCACTCAACTTCTTTGGTCGACCATGGTGAGGCCTGTTCTGAGTGGAACCTGTCCTGTTAAACCACTGTATGGTCTTGGCCACCATGCTGCAGCTCAGTTTCAGGGTCTTGGCAATCTTCTTATAGCCTAGGCCATCTTTATGTAGAGCAACCATTTTTTTTTAAGATCCTCAGAGAGTTCTTTGCCATGAGGTGCCATGTTGAACTTCCAGTGACTGGTATGAGAGAATGATAACACCAAATTTAACACACCTGCTCCCCATTCACACCTGAGACCTTGTGACACTAATGAGTCACATGACACCGGGGAGGGGAAATTGCTAATTGGGTCCAATTTGGACATTTTCACTTAGGGGTGTACTCACTTTTGTTGCCAGCGGTTTAGACTTTAAATATACAGTATCTCACAAAAGTGAGTAGACCCCTCTCATTTTTGTAAATATTTTATTATATCTTTTCATGTGACAACACTGAAGAAATGACACTTTGCTAAAATGTAAAGTAGTGAGTGTACAGCTTGTATAACAGTGTAAATTTGCTATCCCCTCAAAATAACTCTACACACAGCCATTATTGTCTAAACCACTGGCAACAAAAGTGAATACAACCCTAAGTGAAAATATCCAAATTGGGCCCAAAGTGTCAATATTTTGTGTGGCCACCATTATTTTCCAGCACTGCCTAACCCTCTTGGACATGGAGTTGGATGTTAGAGACATTGTGCTCTAGTGCAGTCCATCACCTTTACCCTTGGCTTCTTTAGCAAGGCTTTGGTCGTCTTGGAGGTGTGTTTGGGGTCGTTATCATGTTGGAAAACTGCCCTGCGGCCCAGTCTCCAAAGGGAGGGAGATCATGCTCTGCTTCAGTATGTCACAGTACATGTTGGCATTCATGGTTCCCTCAATGAACTGTAGCTCCCCAGTTCTGGCAGCACTCATGCAGCCCCAGACCATAGCACTCCCAGAACCATGCTTGACTGTAGGCAAGACACACTTGTCTTTGTACTCCTCACCTGGTTGCAACCACACACGCTTAACACCATCTGAACCAAATAAGTTTATCTTGGTCTCATCAGACCACAGGACATGGTTCCAGTAATCCACTTTAAATATACAGTATCTCACAAAAGTGAGTAGGCCCCTCACATTTTTGTAAATATCTTATTATATATTTTCATGTGACAACACTGAAGAAATTACACTTTTCTACAATGTAAAGTAGTGAGTGTACATCTTGTATAACAGTGTAAATTTGATGTCCCCTCAAAATAACTCAACACACAACCATTAATGTCTAAACCCCTGGCAACAAAAGTGAGTACACCCCTAAGTGAAAATGTCAGAATTGGGCCCAATTAGCCATTTTCCCTACCCGGTGTCCTGTGGCTCATTAGTGTTACAAGGTCTCAGGTTTGAATAGGGAGCAGGTGTGTTAAATTTGGTGTTATCGCTCTTTCTCTCTCATACTGGTCACTGGAAGTTCAACATGGCACCTCACGGCAAATAACTCTCTGAGAATCTGAAAAAATGAATGTTTGCTCTACATAAAGATGGCCTAGGCTATAAGAAGATTGCAAAGTCCCTGAAACTGAGCTGCAGCACAGTGGCCAAGGCTACACAGCGGTTTAACCGGAGAGGTTCCACTCAGAAAAGGCCTCGCAATGGTTGATCAAAGAAGTTGAGTGCATGTGCTCATCATCATATCCAGAGGGTGGCTTTGGGAAATAGACATATGAGCACTACCAGCATTGCTGCAGAGGTTAAAGGGGTGGGGGGATCAGCCTGTCAGTGCTCAGACCATACCCCGCACACTGCATCAAATTGGTCTGCATGGCTGCCATCCCAGAAGGAAGCCTCTATTAAAGATGATGCACAAGAAAGCCTGCAAACAGTTTGCTGAAGACAAGCAGACTAAGGACATTATTGGAACCATGTCTTGTGATCTGATGAGACCACAATATACACTTTTTTGGTACAGATGGTGTCAAGCGTCTGTGGCACCAACCAGGTGAGGAGTAAAAAGACAAGTGTGTCTTGCCTACATTCAAGCATGGTGGTGGGAGTGTCATGGTCTGGGGCTGCATGAGTGCTGCCAGCACTGGGGAGCTACTGTTTATTGATGGAACAATGAATGCCAACATGTAATGTGACATACTGAAGCAGAGCATGCTCCCCTCCCTTTGGAGACTGGGCCGCAGGGCAGTATTCCAACATGATAACGACTCCAAACACACCTCTGAGACAACCACTGCCTTGCTAAAGAAGCTGAGGGTAAAGGTGATGGACTGGCCAAGCCTGTCTCCAGACCTAAACCCTATTGAGCATTTGTGGGGCATCCTAAAAATGGAAGGTGGAGGAGTGTAAGGTCTCAAACATCCACCAGCTCCATGATGTTGTCATGGAGGAGTGTTAGAGGACTCCAATGGCAACCTGTGAGGCTCTGGTAAACTCCATGCCCAAGAGGGTTAAGGCAGTGCTGCAAAATAATGGTGGCCACACAAAATATTGACACTTCCAATTTGGATATTTTCTCTTAGGGGTGTACTCACTTTTGTTGCCAGCGGTTTAGAGATTAATGGTTGTGTGTTGAATTATTTTGAGGGGACAGCAAATTTACACTGTTATACAAGCTGTACACTCACTACTTTACATTGTAGCAAAATGTCCTTTCTTCAATGTTGTCACATGAAAAGGTATAATAAAATATTTACAAAAATGTGAGGGTTGTACTCAATGTTGTGAGATACTGTGTGTATATATTATATATATATATATATATATATATATATATATATATATATATATATATATATATATATATATATATATATATATATATCAAAAACACTGCCTGCACTGAATGAATATAGTGTGCAGTCTGAATATATAGTCTACGCGAAATGCAGAGTATATATCTATATATATATATATATATATATATATATATATATATATATATACTCGACTGACTGTATATATATATATATATATATATCAAATACAATGCCACTAACTAAATAACCTGCCTGCCTAATCTAGCTCAAGTTTCTCTCCATCCACGGCAATAACACTACACACGGCCGCTATGTAAGCAGCCTTAAAAAGTGTGGGGCGTGAACTTAGACTCGAACATCGAGCTCATCCCTAGTAAAGGGGCTTCCAGATTCTGATAAGCCCCTGCCCTCAGACCAGCACAGCCCAGGGTTGTAGGGATGAGGCCCTTGTCCCCTTTGGCCAATCATGGCTCTCGTAGCAGAGCACACTGTGATTGGCAAAAGCATGCAGGTCAGCTGCGATCTGGCAGGGCATTATGGGGCGTTCCGTGTTCACTATACAATTTTTTTACACTTTTTTTTTAATTGGTACACTTCCCTCATGGCAGTGCCCGGCTCCCCATATTTTTTTCTGACAAAAGCTGGCCTATGCTAGTTTCAGGGAATATGGACTTCATACTGCCTCAGATAGAACTTCTACTAACTGAACCCAGGCAAATTCGCTCACCCTAATTCCCAATTGGTAGATCTCACCTCACTGGTTCTGGCGACAAATGTAAAATTTCAGATTTTCCATCACTTTCTGTCCTTCTGACAATTGTCAACTGGGCAAATAGAGCAAGTAAATTTCCTTGGCGGACAGACAACAATAAAAACCTGACACAACAAGAAAAGTTTATGTATACTCTTTTGCACTTAATACAAAAAGCTGACTAGGGATGGGCAGCCCATTAGGCCTGAGAAAACACAGAGAGGATCAGATCCCATAATGTAGTATTTAAAAACAATTTATTTAAAGTAAAAAAGAAAGCCTGTCAAGATGGAAGGCATGTCTCAAGCTAAAGGGGGAGTGGCCTGTCGAGTATACTGTGTATGCCTAGCCTCATTCTTGGTGACTACCAGGAAAAGGCAATGCTAAAGTAATACTTTGGCATATCTCATGGTAATAAAGTGTTCCATCGTGTGCATGACTGTACAAATCATCCAAATAAGCCATGTTAAAAAATGATTGTATGCAGTTCAGCCACTCAGTGCTCATGGGTAGGTGAGTGGGCATTGTGGGTAGGTGAGTCCTTTCTCAAAGTAAACAATTAAATCACTTCCTGCTTAACTGCTGTGTGGAAGTTAAACAGGTCTTTTGCATAGTATAACAGTAGAGGGAGCCAAATACCAATCTATTAACATAGTGCTACATACTCCCCCTGCTTTAAATCTTTGCTCTATTACACATTTTTGCCTCTACACAATTGCATAATACAGACAGAGGAGCCTCCCACCAGTTCTCATGTGATGGAGGACCATTCTGTGCGCTCACAGTAGAAGCCGTGGTGTCTGGTACAGATGTGTCAAGGGGTGAGATGGGGTTGTCCCTTACTAAATCAACAGTAGAGGGGCAAGGCTTTTCAGAATTTCTTTTGGCAGTAACTCTGATCTTTTCAGAGCATTCACCCAGCACATCATAAGTCAGTCTTTTCGGTGGGTGAATTTCTCGTTTGACTCTCTGTCTTTTAGGTGTAAGCTCCATCTTTGGACAAATGCTATCTTCTCCCACTTTAGACTCTTGTACTTCCATGTCATTGAAGGGAGAGTGCTCCATCAGTGTCCATTTAGTGAAACAATTTCTGGGGCTTCTGGCCTTAGGGTTCCACTGTTCTTCTCTCTTGTGCGGGGAAAACAATTGAATCCTATTCAGCAACTTCTGCCTCCTGCAGATTGGTTTCTTCCATCTCAGTGATGGGTATTTCTTCACTCTTTGTGAGAGGAAAAGACACTTTCGACCCTGTTTCTGACCTTGAGGGTAGAGGGTCACATCTGGGAACAACAGAAGCTAACAGCTGCTTCACCAGATCCGTCTTCGTTCCAACGATCAACAAACTTCTTGAGGACCCTGGCAGCCAAGGGCAGACAATGGCCAGTGTCTCAAAGTCCTGAGGCTTCCCAGCCTTCAATGGATAACACAATAGCTTGACCCGCAGGCATCCATCACAAGAGTAACCTTTGGCTCCGATGTCTTGGATCTTTATGTCTTCCAACTTTTCCAGGGGCAGGTATGACAGGTACCTCTTGTAAAAGTCTCTGGTCAGCAGGGTAATCTGAGTACCCGAACTAAGAATGGCCCTGGTATAAATCCTTTCAACCAGAATGGGTACTACAGACACAGGGCCTACCAACTGAGCACGAGTCTTGTTGGAAACGTCTGCAACAGCAGATTGGAGTGCTTGGACTCATGCTTTCTCCATCTTTCTGCGCCGGGAACACAGATTCAGTCGTCGGTTTAAAGACTGATAGGCGTTTCCCACGGAAACAGCATAGGCGACCGGTGTTCTCCATGATTCCCTTTCGGACTCAGGGGACATCTTTCTTGAAGGCCTGGATCTTCTCTCTATCCTTGGGTCACTTCTCTGAGGTCTCCACCAGTCTTCTATCTTCTCTCGTGGACTCTTCATACTCACTGGTGGTGACCTACACCTCCGCAGTTTGAACAGACATCCTGATTCGTGGGCTCCTAACCAGATAACCCTGTACGTTCCGTCGTCACTTGATTCAACATCTCCCTCATCTTGGCCATCCTTTTTGCAGCTGGAACATCAGCTTTACCAACACAGTGTCGCTCCTCTGTAATTGTTGGGTGGGTGGAGATCAAGATATTGTGCCAGCAGTCGTCGTCAGGACGCTGGACCGTCATTCTTCCTCCCAGGCCTCTCCAGGAAGCTCAATTGTTGCATTCGCTTCTCTGTGGTCGATTTCTTCCCTGCACTACTGAAGTATAGTGGCGGGATCCATACTGGTGCCAAGAGGGTGGACATGATTGCAGAGTAATAGAAATCCCGGACGAGCCCCCACGTGTAGCATTTACCCCGAAAGATCGGCTGGTAATTGATTGGGCCTGTACTCTGCTCTTTCCATCCCCAATAATTTGGCTCAACCCACTTGACACAGCTGTGTAACAGTGTTGGTGCGAAACCCAATAATAAAAGGACAATTGAATAATCACAGATTACATACACTTTACCTGTGTTGTCACCTGGGCATACACTGCTACACCTGTCTGGAGAATGAACAAACCTCATAATAGATTGTATTAAACCAAAATATAAGTTTACTGGAACAGGTTTGAGCATTAAACATAAAACTGTAATGACATACAATTCTGACACAATAATGAAACAAATAGTTGTGGATGACTATCACACAAGGGTTACCTGGATTACTCCTGCAGGCGTGTCTCCAAGTGGGACTAATGCTCAGACAATAAGATCTCAGCACTGGGCACCTTCCCACTTCCAGCACACTGTGCAGACACTATAACGATCTGTAATATCCCATACAGTATTTAACAAGATGATATAATGCAGTATATTTACTCAAAGATCCCCCTGCAGTTTCTAGTATGTAGTAGCAACACTGTAAGGCATTACAGTAAGGCATATAGTCTCTTGTCTTCTTTTCTTCAGCTAGCCATTATACTGCAGTATTTGTATTCCACAGGATTTCCAAACAGTAATGTAGTGTAGAATAGTATAAAACAGTAACTTTGATTGTGCAATACACTTGTGAACTCCTTCCCTAGGAATTTACTCCCAACATCAGCCAATTATTAATGAAGTAAGGCTTTGAGGCCTATGTGAGTACAATTCAACTGAAAAGAACTGTTCCGTGGGACTATAGGTCCCAGCAATGCTGTAAGGTTAGTCTAATTGTGTGAAGTGCGGTATAGAACTTCTGGGCAACAGCCCTTTCACCACACCAGGCCTGGACAGATGGATGCCTCCCCTCCTTTGATTCTCAGTCCTGCTGCCAGTCAGCTCTGTCACACTGCCTCGCTCGGCAAGATGACCGGGACCTCCGTCTGGTTCTGTCAGGCACTCTGAATCCTCCAGTCGGATTGCACTGCTGCTCCAGCATGCTGTGATGAGCCTCTTTCTGTAGTTGCTGCTCCGCTCTGCACAATGTAGGCCAGGTAGAGACAGAAAATGGCCGTTCTGGGCCTTTACCTATCCAGCATGCAGTTCAGCCACTCAGTGTTCATGGGTAGGTGAGTGGGCATTGTGGGTAGGTGAGTCATTTCTCAAAGTAAACAATGAAATCACTTCCTGATTAACTGTTGTGTGGAAGTTAAACAGGTCTTTTGTATAGTATACCAGTAGAGGGAGCCAAATACCAATCTATTAACATAGTCCTATTAATAACATTACATGGAAAAAATACCAGCGCTACATATATATGAAAATATATAAGAAAATACATATATGCATATGTACATATATACAGTACAGCTACGATCACACAGATAATGTTAAGCATGTTTGAACTCATGTGCACACATGCCTATGTGTATTCAAAAACTGCTGGTGGAGTAGGAGTAGCCTCTGTCTGCAGCAGAAAGTGAAATGATACCTATGCCTTTATTGTGTCAAGGTTCCCTAATGTTGCCCTCTAAGTGTAATTCATATCACTGCTCCCTATTTAAATGAAACTTTTCAAACATTTTGCTGGTGTGGTACGCAGCCCATTATGCCACATGTTAAAAAATCTCTTGCCTGTTAGCCTAGAAAATGACTTACTTTTTGGCCCCCCATTGACATCAGTAGGGTTAGGATTTGGCACTCAAACCTTTGCTAAGTGTGCAAACGTACCCCAAATCTGAACTGTGGACATTCTGGCTCATTGCTAGAGCAGACTAAGAAACAATATTTTAATTGGCTGCTGTAAGCAGTTAATATGAACCAAGCATTAGTTATCTCTGTCAACTGCTCAGGAATTAAAGTGATTGTAAAGGCTCGCTTTAAAAAATAAAATAACAAACATGTTATACTTACCTCCTCTGTGCAGTTGGTTTTGCACAGAGCAGCCCAGATCCTCCTCTTCTCGAGTCTCTTTTTGCTGCTCCTAGTCCCTCCCTCCTTTGAGTGCCTTTCAGCCAGCAGCTTGTTATAGGTTGTCATAAAATAAAAAAAAATAAAAAATATTGCTGCGCTGAGTATATAAGTGCTATGAACACTCCCAATTATATTAAATGTATCAAAAAGTGAACACACATGAATCTTATGAAAAGTCCATGAAACGTATCAAGTGCTAAATTGAAACCAATGACAGTCCAATCTACTAAATATTCAAATGAAAAAACATAATATCCATGATTCAATAAAAATTGGAAAAATAAACACATAGACGTTCAATCCAGTTCCTATAATTGAATCATGGTATCAATCCCGTATCTTTGACGATAAAGTTTGCAGGTATCACATACCTGCACTGTGCCCCAGGAGGACATAAGGTATTACGAAACATGTCGGGCAGTTTATGTTGATACCATCACGTTAATATGATCCCCATGCACGAGTGTATATTTGCTCTTATTTAACTGTTTTTTTTATTAATTATATTTGTGCAATAGTTTTTGGTACTGTGACCTTTGTGGTTAATACCACTGGTCTTATTTTAAAACAATAAATAGCCCTTTTTTTTCAAACGGTAATTCATGATTTGAGTCAGTTTGTTTCGGGGCAGCCCGAGTGTTTGTTTCTTCCACAGATCCATTGCTGAGAAGTCTCTGTACACCGTCCCTCACCAGAGAGATCTCCTAGTTCCATTGCGAGGAGACGCTGTATCACAGCAGTGATTGGTTAGCTGGCCTGTCCATTTGCCCTGCACCGCCTGTGACCGTGGGTATCGTATCGGTAGTTTCCGGAGACCATCGGCGGAGTTCGGGACCACTCGCATTGCCTGAGAATGTGGATGTTCTGTCGGCTGCCCCCCGATATCGGTAGCACTCGGGACCACGGAGGAGTCGTTCATTCCCACATAGGAATAAATAAATAAAGTAAAGTGATCTAGCGCATAAATATAAACACACTCCTAAAACCATAAAATGTATATTATCACTAACAATGTGCAACTTATAAAATATAAGTGGGTATAAAGTGTGATAAAAATAAAAATAAATAAATCAATCAATAAATATTAATAAAACACCAAGTGATGATTGATAGTTAATAATTCAGAAAAGAGTCTCTACTATATTATGGAGACAGGTGGACGGTTCAGTCAATGGGTCACTTAGGTGGTGCCCATAAAGAGGTATACAGGAGGTAGGCAGGGTAGAAAGTTCTATGTAGGTCGTTCTCTTAATTGATATCCCCAGTATGCCAAAAACAACTGTCAGCAAACGTGGTATAGGAAATCCAATACCGGGCTATCTAGCCTCTCACCTCATAGATTCTTTCATTCAGCGTGTAGTCTACAATGGATCCGGTCTCCTTTGCTTTTGGGGTTCCTTTCCTTCCTTGGAGGAGCCTTGCCCAGATAAACTCTGTCGATAGCCGTCACTGGAGTCTCTGTCCTTTTGCCAGTCAAGCGCAGTGTGGGTCAGTGTGGCCACTCTCCAAATGGATACACCGCCAAACGGTGATGATGGGTAAAAACAAAAGCAAAAAAAGGAGTGCCTCCAATGGTGAAGTAAGTTGGAAAAGGGGGACTTTATTTAACGAATAAATCATACAAAAAAGGTATATCTAAAATGGACTCTTACAATATAAAAAACAATTCAAGCAAATAGCAAAGATAATGGCGTCTGAACGCCGATCTCACGTCACTTCCGGTTCAAAGGGTGACTGTTTCCGATCCCTCCCTACGCGTTACGTCATGTGACTTCATCAGGGGAACCGGATTGGTTGAACCCTCAATGTTTATATTATGTGAAACCGGAAATTGCATGGCGGCCATTTTGTTGTAGTCCGTTATAGACAGCGGGCTACGCCAGTCCTTTATTCAATGGAAGTGTTTTAACCACGTCCATAGGTAGCCACTATATTTCCACATAAATAACATATTAATGTTTTACTCCATAAATGTCATTATGGTTCTATCTCTGGCTTATTGTATTCGAGGTAGGCAATGTCCATGCATACAGTGTTGCAATATAAAGTTGAAAAATATAACTTGAATAATATGTTGCAGCCAACTGGTGTGTTATTAATCCCTTATATGTAATATACATGCATAAATTTATGCTTTGACGCAGCTCTCCAAAAATGAACTATACGGTCTGTTAATATATGTAACACCACCGGCCATTTTCTGGTGGCCTGTTGTGTTATAGTAACCGTTCAGTGCACATAATGCAGTGTAGGTTAGTGATGCTCTATATTATACAGAAGGCACCCCGCGGCCATTTTCTAGTGGCCCGTTGTGTCAATATGGATCTTCCATTTTGGAATAAGCCGCTGTGTTATTCTAGACATGCTTTGCTGACAGTCCTAGTGGAGTATGACTAGGTAAAGGAAGTAAAGAAAAAGAAGGCACCCCGCGGCCATTTTCTAGTGGCCCGTTGTGTCAATATGGATCTTCCATTTTGGAATAGGCCGCTGTGTTCATCTAGACATGCTTTGCTGACAGTCCTAGTCAAGCATGTCTAAATGAAGGAAGTAGAGAAAGACAAGCTTCAGTCACATGACTGAAGGCTTGTAATGAACTCTTGATTATATTAAAACCAAAGCAACATCATATATAAAGAGTTAAAACCTTTTTAAAATAATTGTTAAAATAATTGAACAATTAAATAAACTCTATTATTAATCCATAGGTGTGTAGTAATTAATGTTAAAGGAACTTGTGTGTATCACCGCCAGTAGGTTGATGCGGATACATACATAACCAATCAGAGTCCGGATTAGGAAGAAATATGGAAACCAAATGGTAAGTCCCTAATGATATAAATTTAAAATTTAAAATGATGCTCCAAGTACTTTGTGAATTAAAATGAATAAAAAAGACTACTAATAATGCAATAGGTTAATTTCAACCTCATAGAAGTAATAAAATAGAATAAAATGGTAGCCTAATTAATATAATTTTAAATGTTCTGAAAACGCATAATAAAATTGCAATATATATCTCTGTTAAATGAGGAAACGTCAGGTTATGCTGTGTATATGTACCGGAAATGACTTGATGGCTAATAATTACATTTCATTTATAGGTTCATATCAGAAGATTACAGGTTAAAAGTTACTTAAAAAACAATTTAAATCAAATTCCACATTTAACCCTTCAGGTACTAAAGTTCTCATTGTAAATATCCACATGGATTCTTTCTGGCTAATCGTGCGTATCTTATGGCTACCCCTCCATGATGGTTTATACTTTTCTATTCCCCAAAACTGCATATGAGAGGGGTCTCTGTTGTGTACTAGATCAAAGTGTTTAGATACATTGTGCTTAGGGAATCCTTTGATAATGTTATTGACATGTTCTTTGATTCTGACTTTCAGTTGTCTTTTTGTCCTCCCTATATACTGCAAATTGCAGCTGCACTGTATACAGTAGACAGCCCCCTCTGTGTGACACCCTATAAAGTCACGTATTTTATGGGTCTGTCCAGTACTGGTTGATGTGAATTCGGTCCTTTTTCCTTGGAATTTCTTCGATTTGCGACACGCAAAGCAGTTTCTACAAGGATAGAATCCTATACCTGAAAAAAATGTGTAACCTGGTTTGGTAGGTGGCTCTATGACCGATTTCACTACTAGATCTCTCAAAGTAGGTGCCCTTTTAAAAACAATATTGGGATTCACTGGTAAAATAGTTTTGAGATCTCTATCATTTGTTAGTATATGCCAGTGTCGTTTAATCAATCTGGTAACCTCCTTATGCTGAATATTAAAATCTAGTATAAGACATGGTGCTTGGTTATGTATCCTAATTGTATCCTTTGGTTTAGTTTGCAGCATTGTCGTTCTATCCATGTCCCTTACTTGCATTATTTGTTTCTTTATCCAATCATCCTTATACCCTTTTTCCTTAAATCGATTTCCTATGAGGTCTGCCTGTTTTATAAAATCATCCGGTTTGGTGCAATTCCTTCGTAACCTTACCAACTGGCCTTTAGGTATATTAAAGAGCCATGGTTTGAAATGACAACTATTGATAGACAAATAACTGTTGGCATCAACATTTTTGAAGTGTGTTTTAGTGATTATCCTTTCTCCCTCTATAGATATATTCAAGTCAAGGAAATCTATTGCTTTCTCATCTATCTTCCACACTAAATTAATGTTTCTGTCATTTATGTTCAAATTTCCCAAAAACTTCTCCAAAGATACTTTGCTTCCGTTCCATAAGATAATTAAATCATCAATGTATCTTCTGTATAACGTTAATTCTGCTGGCATATTACGATACACTGCTTCCTCCTCCCAGTGGGCCATAAACGCATTAGCCACACTTGGGGCGAATTTGGCCCCCATTGCAATACCGATAGCTTGCCTGTAGTAGCATTGATTGTGCCAGAAATAGCTATATTTCAAACAGAAGTCCAGGCATTTAATCAAGAATTTTCTCTGTTTGCATACCAAGGTACTGTGCGTTCTCAGTAGCCATTTTGTGGCTGCACACGCTTCGTGATGCTGGACTATAGTATATAGCGAAGACACATCAGCGGTCGCCAATAATGTGCGACCTTCCAAGACTGGTACTGTGTTTAATAGTTGTAACACATGTTTGGTGTCTTTCAAATATGCCCTTGTACTTTGTACTGCTGGCTGTATAAAATGGTCTATATATTCTCCTACTCTTGAAGTTAGAGAATCAATGCCATTTACTATCGGTCTACCCGGAGGTGATTCTTTGTCCTTATGTATCTTTGGGATAGTGTAAATGATCGGGGTTCTGCAAGCCTCTGGAATTAAATACTTCGCTTCTTTCTTGTTTAGGATATCTTTTTTGATACCTAAATTAACTACTAATTCCAGCTCTTTCTTGTAAGCATTTGTGGGATTTCCTAACAGTTTAATATACGTCTGCTCATCCTGTAATTGTCTTTCTAGTTCTTGTAGGTATTGCTCCTTCGATTGTATGACCACTGCTCCTCCCTTGTCGGCTGGTCGTATGACTATATCTTTCCCCACATCCCCACATAGGGTTATTTCTGCTGACACTGTTGACTCCGCTCATTAGGGTGTCCATAGGTTCCATTAAGGACACATACTTACTTGTGATCCCTGCAAACTTTATCGTTAAAGATACGGGATTGATACCATGATTCAACTATAGGAACTGGATTGAACGTCTATGGTTTATTTTTCCAATTTTTATTGAATCACGGATATTATGTTTTTTCATTTGAATATTTAGTAGATTGGAGTGTCATTGGTTTCACTTTAGCACTTGATACGTTTCATGGACTTTTCATAAGATTCATGTGTGTTCACTTTTTGATACATTTAATATAATTGAGAGTGTTCATAGCACTTATATACACTTTTTATTTTATGTTTATCTTTCATAGTGATATTTGATGGTGTTTTGATGCAGCTTTTCCTTTTTTTAATAGTTTTTCTAGCGCAGTATTTTATTTCTTTTTTATTTGTTATAGGTTGTCACCCAAGCCAAGTCAGAGCTCTCTGTATCCATTCAGACAAGGAGCCCCAACCTGGCCCACCCCCTCTCTCACCTGATTGGCTGACTGACTTTGATTGACAGCGGCGGGGGCCAATAGTGCCACTGCTCTGTCTTAGCCAATCAGAAGGAGTGTACTGGATGGCTGAGGGGATCGTGGACATTGCTGGAGAGAGAAAGAGGTCAGGTAGGTAATTGGGGGGCGCTGGGGAGGCTGCTACACACAGAAGATTTTTTTTTATCTTAATGCAAAGAATGCATTAAGATAAAACACCTTCTGCCTTTACAACTCCTTTAACTTTCAGTAGCTAGGAGCATTTTGTTCTCCTGTGATCTCCATTTTCAAATAACCTGAATGGCAAGCACTCTGTAAAATGTGTCACTTGTACAAATCCGAGATGATGCAGAGAAACAAGTAAGTTTCAATGACTGCTAAAGACAGTAATAATATTGACTAAATTCTCTGTAAATATTATTGCATTTATCCTAAATTGGATTTTTGGATTATTCCCAAGAACAGTTTAAAATTTTACATTTTGGATTCTGTGGATTGCCATCTGCCTTTCTTATGTAAGTATAAAAGGTAAACACACACACATATATACAGTATATATTATTCAGTTTATGACATATTTATATGCATGCAGTATATATATAGATATATGTATGTATATATATCTATCTATATCTATATATATATATATATATATATATATATATATATATATATATATATATATATATATATATATATACTGTATATACCATATTTTTCGCTCCATAAGACGCACCTGACCATAAGAAGCACCTAGGTTTTAGAGGAGGAAAACAAGAAAAAAATATATTCTGAACCAAATAGTGTACTAAAATATTTACGAGTGCCCATGAAATGCAGCCTGACCATTGCACATAAATGCAGCCTGACCATTGCACATAAATGCAGCCTCTCTTTGCCCACCACTGCAGACTCTTTGCCTACCACTGCAGCCTCTCTGCCCACCAATTGCAGCCTCTGTGTGCTCACCACTGCAGCATCTTTGCCCACCAATTGCAGCCTCTGTGTGCCCACCAACTGCAGCCTCTGTGCCCACCAATTGCAGCCTATGTGCCCATTGCAGCCTCTGTGCCCATTGCAGCGTCTCTGCCCACCAATTGCAGCCTATGTGCCCATTGCAGCCTCTCTGCCACCAATTGCAGCCTCTGTGCCCAATTGAAGCCTCTGTGCCCATTGCAGCCTCTCTGCCCACCAATTGCAGCCTCTGTGCCCATTGCAGCCTCTCTGTCCACCGATTGCAGCCTCTGTGCCCATTGCAGCCTCTCTGCCCACTATTTGCAGCATTTGTGCCACTTGCAGCCTCTCTGCCCACCAATTGCAGCCTCTGTGCCCATTGCAGTCTCTGTGCCCATTGCAGCCTCTCTGCCCACCAATTGCAGTCTCTGTGCCCATTGCAGCCTCTCTGCCCACCAATTGCAGCCTCTGTGCCCATTGCAGCCTCTCTGTCCACCAATTGCAGCCTCTGTGCCCATTTCAGCCTCTCTGTCCCCAATTGCAGCCTCTGTGCCCATTGCAGCCTCTCTGCCCACCAATTGCAGCCTCTGTGCCCATTGCAGCCTATGTGCCCATTGCAGCCTCTCTGCCCACCAATTGCAGCCTCTGTGCCCATTGCAGTCTATGTGCCCATTGCAGCCTCTCTGTCCACCAATTGCAGCTTCTGTGCCCACTAATGTTAGCCTCTGGATAATGCAGTGCTCTACTCCCTCTGTCCTTTGGCGCTCATATGTCACAGAGCTGGGTCTGTGTGCAAGGTCCCGCCCCCCTAGACCGGCTCTTGTGATAGGCAGAACACTGATTTAATCTATTATTACACAAGCTGGTCTAAGGGGATGGGACCTTGCACACAGACCCAGCGCCATGACATATGAGCGCTGGAGGACAGAGGGAGGAGAGAGCTTCAGTCGCCGGTAGGACAGTCCGGCCCTGCTCACAGGGGCTTCATTTGTCTGTCCTTCGCTCTCCTGCTTCTTTTCTTGCGATGGCGGTGGGTGTGGGGGCGTTGCCATCGGCGGCGGGTGGGGGGGTTAGCGGTGTAATGTCTGATTCATCCACTGGGGGCTCAGTCATCTCCACTATCCCCTCAGCACATTTATGAGGTCTCAGCCACATCACCTGATACCTCCTCTTGTTCCTATTTAAACAGCTGCTGCCAATGACTCATTGTTCGTGCTAGGAACCTGTTGCCAGGCCTAGTGCACCAGCCGCACGTTGCTGTTTACTTCTCCAAGTTTGGGCCGGACAGAGCCCCACTTCATCCTCTTCGTTGGGCTGGATAGAGCCCCACTTCCTCCTCTTTGTTTGGGCCGGACAGAGCCCCACTTCATCCTTTTCGTTTGGGCTGGACAGAGCCCCACTTCATCCTCTTCGTTTGTGCCAGATAGAGCCCAGCTTCCTCCTCTTCGTTTGCGCCCAACAGAGCCCCACTTCATCCTCTTCGTTTGGGCCGGACAGAGCCCCACTTCATCCTCTTCGTTTGGGCCGGACAGAGCCCCCACTTACTACTCTTCGTTTTGGGCCAATGAACGCTTCACCACCATCTCTCCAGACCTATGGAGTGTCCCCATCAGCATAACGCAACTCACTGCAAGTATACCTGAACTGCATAAACTTTGTACTTCTGAACTGCTAATGCCTTGCTGACCCTCCTGATACCTAAGTTATGGCTGTATATAAACTCTCTAAATAAACCCCAACTAATCCTTCATCATACCTTCGTTCCTTTATCTGTAATTTGCCATATGGTGTAACCACTTAACTACATAGTATGTATATAAGTCTGAAGCTGTGATCCTCTACAAAAAAACACTACTAGCTCACTGCCTAGCATGCATTTGCTCCATAAGACGTTGAGACATTTTCCCCCCGTATTTCTGGGGGAAAAAAGTGCATCTTATGGTGAGGAAAATACGGTATTTATATATATATATAAATATATAGTGACAGCAGGGAGGTAAAATTGCCTGGTTGTGTCCAGGATGGTAGGTATGTGTGTTCTAGATTCAAGCTCTATCCAGATTTGTACCACTAGGGGGAAGTGCTGAGAGTCCTGCAGGGGTAGAGTTAATGAGCCCAGCTAAAGTAAGTTGGCTCATTAAGACCTCTACAAAAACTCCCAGCATGCTTAGGCAAGTTCTCGATCCTGGAACCAGTTCTGTGCCTGTTTATACTTTGGAGCGTGATACCTGTTATTGGCGGCTGTTATTTGTGTGCATGGGGGCACCCGAGAGTATCCTGTGGCTACAGTATTTTTTGAGACCTCCAAAGGTAACCTTTCTCATCAGGTGGGGTTAGGAGTTAGTGTCTCACTTACGACATGATGCCATTATGGGGAGGGATTTTCCCAAAACTCTGGGTACTCTAGGATTGTCCTGACCCCCCACTGCCCCCTTAAACCAGAAATGTCAATCCCAGAAGTCCTCTTTAGAGTGGTAAGGAATCTCCAGAATTTCCCTTGTCTGTGTTGGCAGGGGAGACTCGAGAAACTGGGAAGGAGCCAACATCCTCAGCCAAAATTGTGCTGTCTGTTGAGTTTTCTGATCTAGTGGTTCACAGGGAAAATTTTGCCACAGAAAAGTTAAAAGACCCCACACTGATAAAAGCACAGGAAAATGTGGTAAAAATAGATGAACCCAGAAAAGACTTGCGCTTACCCATACTTCATTGTGGAAAGGATCTTCTGTATCGAGTTGCTCAAGGCGAAGAAGCAACTTGTAGTGCCCAAAACTTACAGGAAGTTGGTGCTAGAATTGGCCCATGGGCACCTTCTTGGAGGTCATTTGGGGGCAGAAAAAAACAGAGAGAGAGTATTTCTCTTATTATATCTATATCTATATCTAATTATATCTACTATATATCTACTATATCTAATTATTGTTCCTCCTGCCCTGTGTGTCAGAAGTCAGCGCCCCTGCCACATCTTCGTAACCAGTTGGTACCTCTTCCCATCATTGAGGTCCTCTTTGAAAGGATTGCAATGGATTTGGTAGGTCCGATAACGAAGTCCGCTAGGGGGCATCAGCACATTTTGGTTATACTGGTCTATGCCACCCGCTATCCAGAAGTGATTCCTCTGTGAAATACCTCTGCCAAGTCGATAGCCAAAGAGCTATTTCTTGTTTTTAGCCACGTTGGTATTTGTAAGGAACTGCTTACGGACCAAGGTACACCCTTTATGTCCCGGGTTATGAAAGAGCTATGCAAGTTGTTCAAAGTGACACAACTGCGTACATCCGTGTATCACCCCCAAATGGATGGGTTGGTTGAAAGGTTCAACAAAACCCTAAAGCAAATGTTAAAGAAGGTGGTGGATAGAGATGGAAAGGATTGAGACTGTCTAATACCCTATTTGATTTTTGCCATTAGGGAGGTACCACAATCCTCTACGGGTTTTTCACCCTTCGAGTTACTCTATGGTAGAGACCCAAGAGGGCTGTTTGATTTCGCTAAGGAAACTTGGGAAAGTGAGAGTTCTCCCCACAGGAGTGTGATTGAGCATGTCGCCCTAATGCAAGATAGAATTGCACGGTAATGCCAATCGTAAAGGAACATTTAGCCCAAGAGAGGGTGTAAAATCATGGGGCCAGGACCAATACCTTTTCCCCGGGGGATAGGGTATTGGTACTAATCCCTACAGTTGAATGCAAATTCCTGGCCAGATGACAAGACCCATACGAGATAATGGAAAAAGTGAAGTGAGGTGAATTACAAGGTCGAACAACCAGGAAGGCAAAAGCCAGAACAGATACAGTTGTGCTTATAAGTTTACATACCCTGGCAGAATTTATGATTTCTTGACCATTTTTCAGAGAATATAAATGACGACACAAAAACTTTTCTTTTACTCATGGTTAGTGTTTGGCTGAAGCCATTTATTATCAGTCAACTGTGTTTACTCCTTTTAAAGTGGAAGTAAACCCTCCTATTGTTTTCAGCCAAGGAAGCTGCCAACTTGGCCTCTGTTTAATCTTCAACTGCCATGATGCTGCACATGTGATCAGTTATGACACCAGACATTGGATGGTTTGACATTTTGGTTGGGAGTACAACCAATGTGATAGTTATATTCCTGGCATGCCAGAAATGTAACTGTTTTTTGAAACTGTTAAATTGATGGGTTTACTTCCGCTTTAAATCATAATCACAATAGAAACTACCCAAATGACCCTAATCAAAAGTTTACATACCCCAGTTCTTACTACTGTGTATTGCCCCCTTTAACATCAATGACAACTTGAAGTCTTTTGAAGTATTTGTGGATGATGCTCTTTATCTTCTCAGATGGTAAATCTGCCCGTTCCCCTTGGCAAAAAGCCTACAGTTCCTGTAAATTCTTGGGCTGTCTTGCATGAACTGCATGTTTGAGATCTCCCCATAGTGGCTCAATAATATTGAGGTCAGGAGACTGAGATGGCCACTCCAGAACCTTCACTTTATTCTGCTGTAGCCAATGACAGGTCGACTTGGCCTTGTGTTTTGGATCATTGTCATGTTGGAATGTCCAAGTACGTCCCATGCGCAGCTTCCTGGCTGATGAATGCAAATGTTCCTCCAGTATTTGATAACATACTGCATTCATCTTGCCATCAATTTCCTGTGCCTTTTGTAGCTCAAACATCCCCAAAAGATCAGCGATACACCTCTGTGTTTCACAGTAGAAATGGTGTACCTTTCATTATAGGCCTTGTTGTCTCCAAATGAAGCGTCCATGGTTGTGGCCAAAAAGCTAAATTTTGGTCTCATCACTCCAAATGACTTTGTGTTAAAAGGTTTGAGGCTTGTCTCTGTGCTGTTTGGCGTATTGTAAGCAGGATACTTTGTTCTGGCGACTCTACCATGCAGCCCATCTTTCTTCAAAGTGCCTCCTTATTGTGCACCACATGTTTTCAGAGGGTCCTGTATTTCACCTAAAGTTATTTGTGAGTTTTTCTTTGCATTCTGAACAATTTTCCTGGAAGTTGTGCCTGCAATTTTAGTTGGTCTACCTGACCGTTTTTTTGTTTCAACAGAACCCCTCATTTTCCACTTCTTGATTAGAGTTTGAACACTGCTGATTGGCATTCTCAATTTCTTGGATATCTTTTTTTTATATCCCTTTCCTGTTTTATATAGTTCAACTACCCTTTCCTGCAGATCCTTTGACAATTATTTTACTTTACCCTTGACTCAGAATGCAGAAATGTCAGTGCAGCACTGGATGAAAGATGCAAGGGTCTGTCAGGAGTCCAGAAACTCATTTACCTTTTATATACACACAAACTAATTTACAAGCAAACAGATCACAGGAGAGGATGGTTAGCTTTAATAGCCATTCAAACCCCTTTGTGTCAACTTGTGTGCATGTTATCAGGCCAAAATCAAACTTTTGGTCAGGGTCATTTGGGTAGTTTCTGTTGTCATTCTGATTTAAAAAGAATAAACACAGTTGATTGATAATAAATGGTTTCAGCCAAACACTAATCATGAGTGAAAGAAAAGTTTTTCTGTTATTCATATTTTCTGAAAAATGGCCAAGAAATCATAAATTCTTCCATGGTATGTAAACTTATAAGCACAACTGTATATCACATTAATCTGTTGAAAGCCTGGAGAGAGAGGGAATCCCTTATGCCTCGTAAACACGCTCGGACTTTCCGGCGGGATTGTCCGCCGGACCTGGTCCAGCGGACAAACCGCCGGACCTTCCAGCGGGGCTTTGCCGAACATTCCGAGCGCGTGGACTTGCCCACACACGCCCAGACTTCTCCGGCGGACAATCCCGCGGGAAAAAGTCTGCGGGACTTTTGAAAATGAACGGACTTGCCCACACACGGAGCAATGTCCGTTCATTTAGAACGTAACTGCAGGCTGACGGGACTAGCGAAGGCTGTGAATGCCGCCGCGCTAGCCCCGTCACCTGGCATGGATTTAAAGGAAATCCCCCCTAAATCCATCTCAGACCCTTATCCGAGCACGCAGCCCAGCCGGCCAGGAAAGGGGTGGGGACGAGCAAGCGCCCCCCCCCCCCCCCTCCTGAGCCGTACCAGGCCGCGTGCCCTCAACATGGGGGGTGCCCTGTCCCCATGTTGATGAGGACAAGGGCCTCTTCCCTTCGGGGGTCTTCCGGGGTCTCTTCCGTTCTTGCCGCTGTCGTCACTTTCTGCGCCGTCTTCTTCTTCTACTTCTTCTCCTTCCGATGTTGACTCGTTGCTCTCTCTGGCCGGAATGGCAGAGCCACGCTGTGTTGTGATTTATATAGGGACAAGGAGGCGGGGTCACATGCTCATGTCACATGGTGACCCCGCCCCCTATGATGTCACAGTCCCAGCATCCTCCGGGACTGTGACATCATAGGGGGGCGGGGTCACCATGTGACATGAGCATGTGACCCCGCCTCCTTGTCCCTATATAAGTCACAACACAGCGCGGCTCTGCCATTTCGGCCAGAGAGAGTGACGAGTCAACATTGGAAGGAGAAGAAGAAGAAGAAGAAGAAGAAGAAGAAGATGGCGCCGAAAGCGACGACAGCGGCAAGAACGGAAGAGACCCCGGAAGACCCCCGAAGGCGGATCGAAACCCCCATACGACAGCGGCGACGACGAAGAAGGAAGCCGGGCTCCTCCTCTCGGTAAAAGAGCTAGGTAAAATAGCGGAGGAGTCCGGCGAGAAGACCCCCCAAGACGGAAGAAGACCCCCGGAGCAGTGCAATAAAATACTTTTTTAAAATTAAAAAATTTAAAACTTTTTTTTATTTACACTTTACACCTTAGGTGAATGGGTAGGGGTACATCGTACCCCATACTCATTCACATAGGGTGGGGGGCCGGGATCTAGGGGCCCCCTTATTAAAGGGGGCTCCCGGATTCCGATAAGCCCCCCGCCCGCAGACCCCGACAACCAACGGCCAGGGTTGTCGGGAAGAGGTCCTTGTCCTCATCAACATGGGGACAAGGTGCTTTGGGGTGGGGGGGCGCACGGCCCCCCTTTCCCCAGGGCACCCCCCATGTTGAGGGCACGCGGCCTGGTACGGCTCAGAAGGGGGGGCGCTCGCTCGTCCCCACCCCTTTCCTGGCCGGCCAGGCTGCGTGCTCGGATAAGGGTCTGAGATGGATTTGGGGGGGACCCCCACGCCGTTTTTTCGGCGTGGGGATTTCCTTTAAATCCATACCAGGTGACGGGGCTAGCGCGGCGGCATTCACTGCCTTTGCTAGCCCCGTCTACCTGAAGTCACGCTCTAACTGAACAGACTTTCCGATGATCGCAAGTCTGTTCATTTCCAAAAGTCTGGCGGACTAGCATATAGACCGTGGGATTGTCTGCCGGACTGCCGAGTCCAGCGGACAATTTTAAAACAAAACTTAAAACCTAGTCTGCTGGACTTTTGGCGGCAAAAAGTCCGCCGGCGCCCACACATGTGCACACTGAAATGTTTTGTTTCGGAATTTAGTTTTCGTCCGAAAAATAAATTTATTTAGTTCCTCCCGAAATTCGTTTTTATTTATTTCATTTTTCGTTAAAAATTGCATTCATTCGAAAATCCAAATGAATTAAGGTCGAATCTGTCATTGAAGGCTTATGGTGTCTGCCGAATGTTCAAAGAAGATTCGACGGAGCAGCTAAACTGTATGACTCTGTATAGTTTAGCTGCAATTCCACCCAATTCCAGCATCAATCTTTTCTCTCTACGTCAAATCTTTTCTCTCTACGACAAAAATAAAGCATTTGTTTATGTCGGATCTTTCGTTTTTCGGATTCTGCACTTTCGTTATCGTTTGTTAAAACGATAACGAAAATACCTTAAATTCGAAAAAAAATGCATTTGGACGAAAACGAATGCACATGTATAGAATCCCTAGTTACAGAAACGTCACCGGTTCAGTCTGATTACTTGGTTCCTGAGGTTGGAATAGCAGTCACCTTATCGAAACCCCAACAACAGGAGGTTAAAGTGTTTGTGCTCCGCAAAAAAGAGGTTTTCTCTGAGCTGCCGGGACAAACATCTGGGAGAGAGCAAGACATTATCACCCTGCCTGGTTAAAGGGGGAAACTAAAACCCTATTGCATACCATAGGCCCGACACTGGAGGCAATACGTGGGGAAGTATAGAGAATGCTTGAGTTGGGAAGGATAGAGGAGTCCCAGAGTGATTGGTCCAGTCCCATAGTGTTAGTGCCTAAACGGGATGAAAGCTGGCAATTTGTAACGATTTATGACAGTTGAATAAAGTTACAAAATTTGACACCTACACCATGCCACATATAGATGAGTTGATTGATTGGCTGGGAACAGCCCGATACATGACAACGCTCGATCTGACCAAAGGGTATTGGCAAATTCCCCTAGCTGAGTTGGCAAAGGAGAAAACTGCATTTGTAACCCCAGAAGGGGCATTCCAATATAGGAGAATGACGTTTTAGGTTACAGAATGCGCCGGCAACATTCCAGCGGAAGATGGATAAGATTCTGTGGCCCCATCAGAAGTATGCTGCAGCTTACCTGGACAATGTGATTATCCATAGCACAGATTGGGTGTCACATCTGCCAAAAGTGCAAGCAGTCTAATGCGGCGTACACGCGGTCGGAATTTCCGATGGAAACAGTCCGATGGGAGCTTTTCATCGGATTTTCCGACCGTGTGTATGCCCAACGGTCTTTTTCTGTCGGAATTTCCGACGGACTTTGAATTGAGAACCTGTTCTCAATTTTTCCGATGGAAAACCTTTCTATCGGATTTTCTGATCGTGTGTATGCAATTCCGACACGCAAAATTCCGACGCATGCTCAGAAACAATTCGACGCATGCTCGGAAGCATTAAACTTCCCTTTTATAGTGCTGTCGAACGTGTTTTATGCCGCTGTGTTATTGACCGTCATAATTTGGTGTGATCGTGTGTAGGCAACACAGCTTGAGCGGAATTCTGTCGGAAAAACCGTCAGAGTTTTTTCCGACGAGAATTCCGATCATGTGTACGCGGCATTAGACTCTATCCGGGAAGCTGGGTTTATGGCAAATCCAAAGAAATGTATTATTGGACAGGAGAAGGCCAAATATCTTGAGTACACTATTGGGAGGGGAGTGATAAAAAAATCAACAAAGTTGGAGAAATACAGAGTTGGCCATGTCCCAACAGCAAGAAGCAGGTACGGGCATTTCTAAGGATTGCTGGTTATTATCTTCGCTTCATCCCCCATTTCGCTTCTCAGGCTGTGCCCCTAACCAACTTGACAAAAGGGAAAGAGTCGGTCATGGTTAAATGGACCCTAGAGGCTGAAGCAGCATTCCAGTCTATAAAAAAAAGCCTTATGTAGCCAGTCAGTGTTGTACTCACCGGACTTCTCTAAAGACTTTGTTGTACAAACTGATGCATCAGATGTTGGGTTAGGAGCAAGTTTTATCCCAAGTTTGGAAGGGGGATGAGCACCCAGTCATTTATCTCAGCAGAAAATTGAAATCCCACAAGGTAAATTACGCTATGATTGAGAAGGAGTGTTTGGCTGTGAAGTGGGCTATAGATTCCCTTCGGTACTATCTGCAAGTTAGACACTTTGACCTGGTTACTGGTCACGCTCCCTTGAAGTGGATGGCTCAAAACAAAGAGAACAATAGAAGGGTAAATTGGTGGTTCCTGGCCCTACAAGGATTTAACTTTACGGTAAAGCATCACCCTGGGGTTCAGATGAGGAATGGGGATGCTTTATCCTCGGTTCATGCATGCCTGACTACAGGTGTTCCAACCCCAAGGTCGAAACAAGAGGGGGGGCATGTGACAGCAGGAAGGTATAATCGCCTGGTTGTGTCCAGGATGGCAGGTAGATTCAGGCTCTATGCAGATTTGTACCACTAGGGGGAAGTTCTGAAGGTCTTTCAGGGGTAGAGTTAATGAGCCCAGCTGAAGTAAGTTGTCTCATTAGGACCTCTAAAATAACTTACAGCATGTTTAGGGAGGTGCTCCATCCTGGAACCAGTTTTGTGCCTGTGTAGACTGGGGAGCATGATACCTGTCTGTGTGGTGAGACCACGCCTGTGTGGCAAGCCTCTTTAACAGAGAGATAGGTACTGGGTAGGGATGAGCCGAACACCCCCGGATTCGGTTCGCACCAGAACCTGCGAACGGACCGAAAGTTTGCGCGAACATTAGAACCCTATTAGTTACAATGGACGCAAACGTTTCGAAATCTAAAGTGCTAATTATAACGGCCAATATGCATGTTAATGTCATAAAACAGGTTTGGGGACCCGGGTCCTGCCCCAGGGGACATGTATCAATGCAAAAAGAAGTTTTAAAAACGGACGTTATTTCGGGAGCAGTCATTTTAATGATGCATAAAGTGAAAAAAAAAAGTGAAATATTCCTTTAAATATGGTACCTGGGGGGTGTCTAAAGTATGCCTGTGAAGTGGCATGTGTTTCCCGTGTTTAGAACTGTCCCTGCAAAAAATGACATTTGTAAAGGAAAAAAAGAAGCCATTTAAAACTGTTTGCGGCTTTAATGTCATGTCTTGTCCTGGCAATATGAATGAAAATCTTTGAGAAAAATGGCATGGCTACCCCATCACCCCCCCCCTCCCCCACCCCAGCCCAATACCAGCCCCTTTGGGTCTTGTATGGATATTAAGGGGAACCCCGCACCCAAAATAAAACCCTATACCTACAACCCTATATACTCTGAACAGCAGTATACAGGCGGTGCAAACAAGACAGGGACTGCAGGTTTGTTCTTAAGTATAATCTGTTTGTAATTTTGAACAGGTAAATTTTTAAGTGCAGCTCCATCCAAAAAAATCGATGTTTAAGCTTTTTGGAGAACATAGGGAAGGGTTATCACCCCTGTAACATTTGTTTTGCTGTCTGTGCACCTGTTCAGAACATTTCACCTCACTTTCCGTGTTTTTTTTTATCGAAACAAGGATTGGTGATAAAGCATCAGTAGAGAGGAGATACCTTTTTCCCAAATTAAATCTAACAGCATAGAATTTCCCTTCCTAGGGGTAGATTTCCTCTCACTTCCTGTTTTCTCCTTCCGTTTGCAAGTAGGAGTCGTTTCTAAGTTGGATGTTTGAAAGTAGGGGCCTGCCGTATATACTCTGCAGAAATTTTCCCCATTAGATGTTGGTGTTGCCACAACACTGTAAGCCCTCACAGTTACTCTTGGTGGGCACAGGAATGGGCCCTGCTGTGAATTATTAGATTAAGATTTGTAATTGCATGCACCTGTTGAACAGGGGCAGAAAAATTGGGCCTTTGGTGGGGGTGGTGGTGGTGGACGGTGTTGCCACATCACTGTAAGCCCTCACAGTTACTCTTGGTGGGCACAGGAATGGGTTCTGCTGTGAATTATTAGATCAAGAATTGTAATTGCATGCACCTGTTGAACAGGGGCAGAAAAATTGGGCCTTTGGTGGTGGTGGTGGTGGACGGTGTTGCCACAACACTGTAAGCCCTCACAGTTACTCTTGGTGGGCACAGAAATGGGCCCTGCTGTGAAGTAGTATATCAAGATGAAAAATTGTGCCTTAGGCACTGGTGCTGGTGCCACAACACTGCAACCCCTCACAGATACTGTACTTGGAGCACAGCAATCAGACCTGTTGCAAAGCATTGCATAAAAACTTGTAATTACACGCCCCTGTTAAACAGGGGTTGAAAAATTGGGCCTTAGGCACTGGTGCTGGTGCCACAACACTGCAACCCCTCACAGATACTGTACTTGGAGCACAGCAATGAGACCTGTTGCAAAGCATTGCAAAAAAAATTGTAATTACACGCCCCTGTTAAACAGGGGTTGGAAAATTGGGCCTTAGGCACTGGTGCTGGTGCCACAACACTGCAACCCCTCACAGATACTGTACTTGGAGCACAGCAATGAGACCTGTTGCAAAGCATTGCAGAAAAAATTGTAATTACACACCCCTGTTAAACAGGGGCTGAAAAATTGGGCCTTAGGCACTGGTGCTGGTCCCACAACACTGCAACCCCTCACAGATACTGTACTTGGAGCACAGCAATCAGACCTGTTGCAAAGCATTGCAAAAAAATAATTAATTACACGCCCCTGTTAAACAGGGGCTGAAAAATTGGGCCTTAGGCACTGGTGCTGGTGCCACAACACTGCAACCCCTCACAGATACTGTACTTGGAGCACAGCAATCAGACCTGTTGCAAAGCATTGCAAAAAAATAATTAATTACACGCCCCTGTTAAACAGGGGCTGAAAAATTGGGCCTTAGGCAACACTGCAACCCCTCACAGATACTGTACTTGGAGCACAGCAATGAGACCTGTTGCAAAGCATTGTTAAACAGGGGCTGAAAAATTGGGCCTTAGCCACTGGTGGTGGCACCCAGAAACAAAAATGTTCTTCCAAGCTATCATCAAGATCATTGAGGAGGAAGAGGATAGTCAGTCAACATAACAGGACAGTCACTCAGCATCAGCATAGGCAGTCTTGAAGGGATGTGACATTTAAAAATAAATTATTCTGTTATATCAGCTTCAGGTGCCTGGTAGCTGGTGGTGATCCAAGACTGATTCATCTTTATGAAGGTCAGTCGATCAACCGAGTCGGTGGACAGGCGCACCCTGTGATCGGTGACAAAGCCTCCAGCAGCACTGAATGTGCGTTCCAAAAGAACGCTGGATGCAGGACAGGCCAGTAGCTCAATTGCATACTGTGCAAGCTCTGGCCAGTGATCCATCCTCAAGACCCAGTAAGCCAGAGGATTTTCGGTGGGAAAGGTGTCCAAGTCTGACCTTGCCCCTAGGTATTCCTGCACCATGTATATCAGACGCTGGCGATGGTTGCTGGAACCGATCATACCTTGGGGCTGTGGACTAAAAAATTGTCTGAACGCATCGGTCAGACGTCCACCTTCCCCACCGCTCCTTCTGCTACTGACCGAAGCCTCAGCAACTCGTCGTCCAGGACCAGGAGTTTGAAACCTCCCAGTATCTGGGAACGCGTTGCACAGACCTTTCTGCAAGGCCTCCCGGAGATGTCTCATCCTCTGCTCCCTCTGTGATGGCAAGATAAGGTCCGCAACCTTACCCTTGTACCGTGGATCAAAGAGAGTGGCCAGCCCGTAATGGTCCCTCTCCTTGATCCGAAGAATACGAGGATCCTTCCGCAGGCTTTGCAGGATCAGGGAGGCCATGCAACATACGTTAGCTGAGGCATTCGGTCCGGAGTCTTCTGGGTCACTGAGGACGACATGATCCGCAGCCACCTCCTCCCAGCCACGTCCTCCACAAGTCCACTGGTTTGTTGGGACTGTAAATCATCCCTAAAAGACTGCTGCTGCTGAGTGCCAGGCTCCACCTCCATGCTGACACAATCCTCCTCCTCCTCATCCTCTTCCTGTGTGATGGGTGGGAGAGAAGGAACACTGTCTGGATAAAGGGGGCCTTGAGAGGCAAGGAAGTACGCCTCTTCCTGCCTCTGTTCTGCCTCAAGTGCCCTGTCCATTATTCCACGCATGCTCCAACAGGTGGACAAAAGGTACAGTGTCACTGACACTACGGCACCAGGACAGGGTCAGGGGAGCTCGGATTTTTTCCCCACGCCAGTGGAGCTTGATCAGGGATGCATGCACTGTCCTGTCACCATTTGAGGAGGTCACGAGGATGGTGAGCAGTGACAGTGCATGCATCCCTGATCATGCTCCACTGGCGTAGTATGTAGCTATGTAGGTATGTAGGATGTTGATTCTGGAGGAAAATGACTGGGTCCCTCCAGGCGTCAAAAGATGGGAAGGGGAATTGGGAACCCCTTGCAGCAATGATAGAACTAATAGAATTTTTCACTTAATGCACCGTTCTGGGTTTAATACGAAAACAGTTGAAGTGAACTATAAATGCATCTCAGGTTGGTATTTCACCCCCTTGAAGCTTAGCAGATTTCAAAAAGATAAATCTTCAGAATGCTGGCGAGGATGTGGGAGTATAGGCACGATGGCCCATATTTGGTGGGAATGCCCTAAGATCAAAAAATATTGGCAAAAAATATTGGCAACAAATTCTGGATCTAATCAAAATAATTACAGGGAAAAATATCCCAGAGGACCCTTGGACAGTACTGTTCCATTGGGTGGATACACCCATGGGCCAGTACAAATCTTCAGTAATTCCGATATTTTTAAACAAGGCTAAAAACCTCATCGCTAAACACTGGCGAGACCCAGAGAGCCCGCGTACAGGGGAATGGATAACCAGAGTAAATCTACAGCAAAAAAGTTCAGAGGCCCAAAGGGTAGTAGGAGAGAAAGCCGAGGAGGGGCGGGGGAAATGGGAGGGCTGGGAAATCTTCAAAGATTCATGGAGATTTGCGGAAGAGATAATGGGATAGAGGTTGAGAGATGGGACCCATAGGAGTACTCTACGTGATATATGCTACTTCAATATGTATACACGTGATACACAGGAAACCAATAGGTAATACCCACAAAGCGTTTTGCAGGGCAGGGACTGGGGGGGGAGGGTGGGCAGGGGAGAAAAAGTTAAATGTATTTGCCTTACTTATTTACACGATGTAACTTTTATGTATGCATTTAAAAAATGTATAAATAAAGACTTAAAAAAAAAAAAAAAATGCTCCACTGGCGTGGGGAAAAAAATCCAAGCACCCCTGACCCTGTCCTGGTGCCGTAGTCACACAGGTACTCATTGATGGCCCTCTGCTGCGTGTGCAGTCGCTGCAGCATAGCCAACGTTGAGTTCCACCTGGTGGGCATGTCACATATAAGACGGTTCTTGGGCAGGTTCAACTCCTTTTGCAACTCAGCCAGCCGAGCACTGGCATTATATGATCGGCGGAAATGCACACAGACTTTCCTATCCTGCCTCAGGACATCCTGTAATCCTGGGTACCTGCCCAAGAACCGCTGCACCACCAGGTTAAGGACGTGAGCCATACAGGGCACATGGGTCAGCTGTCCCTGTCACAGGGCGGAGAGGAGGTTGGTGCCATTGTCAGAAACCACCATTCCTGGCTTAAGCTGGCGTGGCGTCAACCACCTCTCGGCCTGCCCCTGCAGAGCTGACAGAACCTCTGCCCCAGTGTGGCTCCTGTCCCCCAAACACACCAGCGCAAGCACGGCATGGCATCTTTTTGCCTGCGTACTTGCGTAGCCCCTTGGACGCCTACGGAGCATCGCTAGTTCCGAGGAGAGAACACTCGAAGAGGCCATGGAGGAAGAAGAGGAGGGGGTGGAGGAGAGAGTGTGTCACAACCAGTAGTAGCATTTTGGAGGTGTGGTGGTGGAACAACCTCCAACACTACTGCATCTTGTCCTGCATCCTTCCTAGCTGCCAAAAGAGTGACCCAATGGTCCGTGAAAGACAGGAAACGTCCCTGTCCATGCCTGCCGGACCATGAGTCAGCGGTAATATGCACCTTACCGCTGACCGCCCTGTCCCGCGAGGCATGGACATTGCCATCCACATGCCGGTAGAGAGTCGGAATCACCTTCCGTGAGAAAAAGTGGCGTTTGGGAACCTGCCACTGAGGAACTGCACATTGAACAAACTCACGGAAGGGGGCCAAGTCTACCAACTGAAAAGGCAGCAGTTGAAGTGCTAGCAATTTAGCCAAGCTAGCATTCAACCGCTGGGCATGTGGATGGCTGGGAGTAAACTTTTTTTGACGGTCCAGCAGCTGGGGCAGGGAAATTTGTCTGGTACAATCGGACGTCGGTGTACTGCTAGTAGAGTTCCCGCAAGTACTTGGCTGTGACACACCTAATTCTACAACTTCATTCCTCTCAGTGCAGCTTTCAGAGAGGACTGAAAGTATAGTGGGGTTGGAGATCCCAGCTGATGAGGAGCAAGGAGAGGTCCGCTTTGTTCTTTGGTGTGGGTCTTTAATGTGCGCTTGCCAACGAGCTGCATGGCAGGTCGACATATGTCTGGTCATGCTTGTGGTGCCCAACCGACTGATGTTTTGGCCACGCGAGATACACTTGAGACATATGTTGCAAATAGCAGTGGTGCGATCTGATGCACTCGTCTCAAAAAAGGCCCACACCAAAGAACTTTTGTAATAACGTGCACAGGCAGAGCTCTGCGGTGTCGTCATGTGGAATTCCCTATGGCTTTCCCCATGACGTCAGAGGGGGGGCGGGGTCACCAGGTGCCTTCGTTATAAAAGACCTGTCACCCGGAGCGGAGCCTCACAGAGCGGGAGCCTCCCATTGCGAGGAGCGGCCTGCGAGAAGAGACGACGATGCCGGACGAGAAGGACGACGCCGGACGAGAAGGACGAGAAGACCGGAGGAAGAAGAAGCGAATCGAAGGAAGAAGAAGATGGAAGAAGATGACGGAAGGAGAAGACGAAGAAAGGAAGACCAGAAGAAAGAAGAAAGAAGATTTTAATAAAGGAATTGTCAAAGACCGTCTCCTGTCATTTTTACCATTTTGTCACCTTTTTTGGTGAAATGGTAGGGGTACTTTTGTACCCCCTTACCATTTCACACAGGGGGGGGCGGGATCTGGGGGTCCCCTTGTTAAAGGGGGCTTCCAGATTCCGATAAGCCCCCCGCCCGCAGACCCCCACAACCACCGGCCAGGGTTGTGGGGATGAGGCCCTTGTCCTCATCAACATGGGGACAAGGTGCTTTGGGGGGGGACCCCAAAGCACCCTCCCAATGTTGAGGGCATGTGGCCTGGTACGGTTCAGGCGAGAGGGGGGGCCGCTCTCGTCCCCCCTCCTTTCCTGCGGCCTGCCAGGTTGCGTGCTCGGATAAAGGGTCTGGTATGGATTTTATGGGGGACCCCACGCCATTTTTTTTGGCTAGGGTTCCCCTTAAAATCCATCCCAGACCTCTAGGGTCTGGTATGGATTTTGAGGGGGACCCTACGCCATTTTTTTTTTTTTTTTTTGGCTGGGGTCCCCCTTAATATCCATCCCAGACCTGAAGGGCCTGGTTATTGAATTTGGGGGGACCCCTACGCATTTTTTTTATCAATGACTTCAATGAATGACAGTTCTCTGTATTACGGATCCAACAATTCATTTGCCGGCAAATAGCTGCGAGTGATTTTAAATAGTTTTTTTTTCCTGCAAAAATGACACTGTGCAGGAACAGTTCTCTATATTAGATATACTGAATCTCGAATCATTCGAAGCATTCGAAGCATTCGTTATATCCGCTATTATAATTTCTTTCATGTTAGTTGAAATTACATATTTGTTAGTTGTTGTATTCGAATTGTTCTCTGTATTACGGGAATCGGCAATTAGCCGCGAGTGATTTTAAATGTCTTTTTTTCCTGCAAAAATGACACATTGTTCAGAGAGAGTTCTAAACACGGGAAACATGACCCCCCTTCATAGGCATACTATAGAGTATATAGTATATAGAAGGGCGCAGGTTTCCCGTGTTTAGAACTCTCTCTGTACAATGTGTCATTTTTGCAGGAAAAAAAGACATTTAAAATCACTCGCGGCTAATTGCCGATTCCCGTAATACAGAGAACAATTCGAATACCACAACTAACAAATATGTAATTTCAACGAACATGAAAGAAATTATAATAGCGGATATAACGAATGCTTCGAATGATTCGAGATTCAGTATATCTAATATAGAGAACTGTTCCTGCAGGACACTGTGTGGAGAGTGAACAAATTTTGCTTTTTTGACTGCTGGTGATTGCTGGATTGCATTTTTAGGTTCTTTCTGGACCTTTTCCATTTTATCTTCTTAATACCCTTTTCTTCTTACACTTTTTAAACAGTTTTTTTTTTCCTTTCCTTCCTTCAGCTTACTAATTAAGGGGAGTGTCTAATTGCTCCCAGGTGTTTCAGGCCTATATAAGTTTGTGTAGAGCTCATCGTGAGCCTGCTCATCCTTGAGACTGGTTGAACTCTGTCCAAGTGGAACTTGTCTAAGTGGTGAGTTAAAACCAGGAGTTTATAACAGGAGGTTGTAACAGGGGTCATAGTACCTGTGCAGGGAGATCAACATCAGGATCCTCCCTATCGCCATCATTGGATCACCCGGTAAGGTAAATATTCTGGTAAGTAACGCAGGGACCACCACTTAGCAGTTGATCCAGGGACCAACATCCGACCGCCCCTCGGGGGGTCAGGAAGGAATTTTTTCCTCTGCTACAGCAATTGGCCGCGCTAGTAGGGGTTTTTCGCCTTCCTCTGGATCAACGGGAGGGAGGGTGTAGGTCTACAGGGTTTTCCCACAGATCCGCAACATCTTCAACTAGCCTGCGCAAGACCGTTATCGCCTCAACAACAGCATCAGCGTTTTTTTCAACGCATCATCTCGTCCACAGCAAGGAATTTTTTTGGAGCACCTCAACATGTGCAATTTCAAATACTCAGCAGAGTCTCTCCGCAGACTAAGAAATTTGACCGCAACGCTACCGACCGACATTCAAAAAATATTACAAAAAGAACGACTACTAAGAATCGATCCACAAGCAACGATCAAACATAAGAAGACTACAACTCAACCGCAACAGTTAGCATGCGCTTTGATTAACACCAGATCGGCAGTCAAGCACAGGCACGAAATCCATGACTTCATCACACAAAACAACATAGATTGCCTCTTCATCACGGAAAGCTGGCTAACACCCGACTGCAACACCATCCTAACAGAATTAGTGCCAGAAAACTACAGGATCCTAACCGAGCATCGGAAAGGAAAAAAAGGAGGAGGCCTAGCAGTGATCTTCAAAGCTCATCTAGCGCTCGTCAAACCTACGGTACAGAACAAAGCAACGTTTATGGAGACACTTACTCTACAGATGCAAACCACACCACAAGAAACCATCCACATGCTGCTATGCTACAGACCACCAGGACCAAAGACAAATCTACCGATACCACTCACGGAATTCATCTCGGCACACACCCTGAAAAACAACAAGATTCTGGTACTCGGAGATTTCAACCTCTGGGCGAATTCCACCGAAGACCCCATCGCCACCACCTGTATCAATCAACTGGAAGACCTAGGGCTTCAACAACTAGTAAAGGCTCCCACACATGGGTCGGGTCACATCCTGGACCTCATCTTCAAGCAAAATACAGACATCAGCATTCAAGACAACATAGCACTACCATGGTCAGACCACCACGCTATCAAATTTGAGATCGCCACCAACATCTCCCTGCAAAAACCAAACCCAGCAGCAACAACACACTGGATTAGATCGCAGAAGAAACTACATTCGGAAATCTTCAAAACCACACTAACACACAAAATGGGTACACTAAATCAAAACCACTCAACAGAACGAATACTCAGCTTCATAAACAAGGCACTTCTACAAACAGCAGACGCAGTCGCCCCGAAACATCGAGTACCCATCCGCAAGAAAAATTCTGGTTGGTTTAATGGCACGCTTACTCTACTGAAACGGGAACACAGAAGAGCAGAAAGAGCCTGGAGAAGAAACACCACAAAGGAAAATCACACAAACTACAGAATACTCACCAAGAGATATCATAAAGCAATTTTCACAGCAAAAAAAGAACATGTCTCAAACACCCTCTCAAAAGCCTTAAACCGACCACGGGAACTTTTCAAACTAGTCGCCCAGACTATGAACCCCACCTGCCTTGAGCCCCTAGGAAACGAAACTCAAGAATACTGCAACAAATTATCAGATTTTTTCATCAACAAAATAGACAACATTCAGAAAATAATTCAACAAAAAAAAAACAACAACCAGCTCTACTCAACTCAACCCAGGTAAGGAATTTTACATCCACAGCGCACAAGCACCACATTTTTCACTTACCCCGATCACAACGGATGAAACCAAAAATGTCATCAAGAGCCTCCGAGACAGCACCTCGCCAAACGACATCATCCCCACAAAACTCTTGAAAGAATGCTCCGACATTCTGGCCCCCGCTATCACACACCTAGTAAATCAGTCGTTCAAAGAAGGATTGGTTCCGAATTCCCTCAAGCAAGGCATCATCAAACCATTACTAAAGAAACCCAACCTCGACCCCAAGGATCCGAACAATCGCAGACCGGTAACAAGCCTGAACACCATTTCCAAGATCATGGAGAAAGCAGTAGTACAACAGCTTCAACTTCATCTGGACACACACAAGCTCCTAGACCCACTACAATCGGGCTTCCGTCCAGGCCATGGCACAGAAACGGCACTTCTGAAAATATGGGATGACGCCCTAGAAGCAGCGGATGAGGGAGAATCGTGTCTTCTGGTATTGCTGGATCTCAGTGCGGCGTTCGACACAGTGGACCACAACATGCTTCTCAGCCGCCTCAAGGAAGTGGCAGGAGTTACAGATGGAGATCTGCCATGGTTCGCTTCCTTCTTAGGAAACCGGTCACAAACAGTGAAACTAGGAGCCTTCACTTTGGAAACTCGGGCAATCACTTATGGAGTCCCTCAAGGATCACCATTGTCACCAGTACTGTTCAACATTTACATCCGACCACTCTTCAAAATTATTAGCAAATTGGATCTGTGCTTCCACTCATACGCGGACGACACTCAACTGTACTTCCGGATCACCGGACAAAAAGACCAATACCAGGAACTAGGAAAATGTCTCACATTGATAGATGACTGGATGACCACTAGCTCCCTCAAACTAAATGGATCAAAAACAGAATTACTGCTCCTCGACGCAAACTCAAGGAAAAAGACGAAGACCCCTTGGACACCACCAACCATCTTGGGACAGACCATCCTTCCAAGCAACAAAGCCAAAAGCCTCGGAGTAATCTTTGATTCAGAGATGACAATGGAGGCACAAATAGGATCCGTAATCAGCGGATCCCACCATCTCCTTCGCATGCTACGCAGACTCATCCCCTTCATCCCGGAAAAGGAAAAAGCGGTAGTAGTAGGAACGATCATCAATTCACGGCTCGACTACGCAAACTCACTCTACATAGGATTACCGGATTACCAGATTGCGCGCCTTCAAATTGTCCAAAACACAGCAGCAAGAATAGTCACCGGAAAGAAACCCTGGGAATCCATCTCCCCATCCCTAAGGATGCTCCATTGGCTCAAGGTAAAAGACAGGATCACATTCAAGACCCTCTGCCTCACCCACAAATGTACACAAGGAAATGCGCCTCAATACCTTTGTGAGAAAATAGAAAAATACATACCAAATCGCAGACTTCGATCAACAAACCAAAATCGCCTTCTCATCCCCAAAGCCCGCTACAAATCGAAGGGAGAACGAAGATTCGCAGTACAGGGACCCCGGCTATGGAATGCTCTACCAAACAACATCCGCATGGAAGAAAACCATCAGGCCTTCAGGAAAAAACTCAAGACCCACCTCTTCTAATACATGGCATCCCAACATGAGCAGTCAAGCGCCTCGAGGCGATTCAGTTCGCAGTTGCAGCGCTATACAATTCATTCATTCATTCATTCATTCATTCATTCATTCATTTTTGCAGGAAAAAAAAACTAAAAAAATTTCCCCCCAAATTCAATAACCAGGCCCTTCAGGTCTGGGATGGATATTAAGGGGGACCCCAGCCCAAAAAAAAAAAAAAAATGGCGTAGTGTCCCCCCTTTAAAATCCATACCAGACCCTTGAGGTCTGGGATGGATTTTAAGGGGAACCCTAGCCAAAAAAAATGGCGTGGGGTCCCCCATAAAATCCATACCAGACCCTTTATCCGAGCACGCAACCTGGCAGGCCGCAGGAAAGGAGGGGGGACGAGAGCGGCCCCCCCTCCCGCCTGAACCGTACCAGGCCACATGCCCTCAACATTGGGAGGGTGCTTTGGGGTCCCCCCCAAAGCACCTTGTCCCCATGTTGATGAGGACAAGGGCCTCATCCCCACAACCGTGCCCGGTGGTTGTGGGGGTCTGCGGGCGGGGGGCTTATCGGAATCTGGAAGCCCCCTTTAACAAGGGGACCCCCAGATCCCGGCCCCCCCCCCTGTGTGAAATGGTAAGGGGGTACAAAAGTACCCCTACCATTTCACCAAAAAAGTGGCAAAAATGGTAAAAATGACAGGAGACAGTCTTTGACAATTCCTTTATTAAAATCTTCTTTCTTCATCTTCTCCTTTCTTCATCTTCTCCTTCCGGCATCTTCTTCCATCTTCTTCTTCCTTCGATTCGCTTCTTCTTCCTCCGGTCTTCTCGTCCTTCTCGTCCGGCGTCGTCCTTCTCGTCCGGCATCGTCGTCTCTTCTCGCAGGCCGCTCCTCGCAATGGGAGGCTCCCGCTCTGTGAGGCTCCGCTCCGGGTGACAGGTCTTGTATAACTAAGGCACCTGGTGACCCCGCCCCCCCTCTGACGTCATGGGGAAAGCCATAGGGAATTCCACATGACGTCCCCGTGCGTCAGAGGGGGCGGGGTCACCAGGTGCCTTCGTTATAAAAGACCTGTCACCCGGAGCGGAGCCTCACAGAGCGGGAGCCTCCCATTGCGAGGAGCGGCCTGCGAGAAGAGACGACGATGCCGGACGAGAAGGACGATGCCGGACGAGAAGGACGAGAAGACCGGAGGAAGAAGAAGCGAATCGAAGGAAGAAGAAGATGGAAGAAGATGACGGAAGGAGAAGATGAAGAAAGGAAGACCAGAAGAAAGAAGAAAGAAGATTTTAATAAAGGAATTGTCAAAGACCGTCTCCTGTCATTTTTACCATTTTGTCACCTTTTTTGGTGAAATGGTAGGGGTACTTTTGTACCCCCTTACCATTTCACACAGGGGGGGGCGGGATCTGGGGGTCCCCTTGTTAAAGGGGGCTTCCAGATTCCGATAAGCCCCCCGCCCGCAGACCCCCACAACCACCGGGCACGGTTGTGGGGATGAGGCCCTTGTCCTCATCAACATGGGGACAAGGTGCTTTGGGGGGGACCCCAAAGCACCCTCCCAATGTTGAGGGCATGTGGCCTGGTACGGTTCAGGCGGGAGGGGGGCCGCTCTTGTCCCCCCCTCCTTTCCTGCGGCCTGCCAGGATTTTTGGGGGACCCCACGCCATTTTTTTGGCTAGGGTTCCCCTTAAAATTCAGCCCCGGACCAATTGTCAGCTTAAGGACCAGAGGTCTTTTTTCAATTTCGCACTGCACTACTTTAACTGGTAATTGCGCGGTCATGCAATTTTGTAACGAAACGAAATTTGCGTCCTTTTCTTCCCACAAATAGAGCTTTCTTTTGATGGTATTTGATTGCCTCTGTGATTTTTATTTTTTGCGATATAAACGGAAAAAGAGCGAAAATTTTGAAAAAAAAAGAGATTTTCTACTTTTTGTTATAAGAAAAATCTAATAAACTCAATTTTAGTCAAACATTTGGGCCAAAATGTATTCAGCCACATGTCTTTAGTAAAAAAAATGCCAATAAGCGTATATTTATTGGTTTGCGCAAAAGTTATAGCGTCTACAAACTAGAGTACATTTTCTGGAATTTACACCGCTTTTAATTTATGACTGCCTATTTCATTTCTTGAGGTGCTAAAATGGCAGAGAAGTACAAAACCCCCCCAAATGACCCCATTTTGGAAAGTAGACACCCCAAGCTATTTGCTGAGAGGCATGTTGAGCCCATTGAATATTTTTTTTTTTTAGTCCCAAGTGATTGAATAAAGACAAAAATAAAAAAGAATTTTTTTTTTCTTCAAAAAGTTGTCACTAAATGATATATTGCTCACACATGCCATAGTTATATGTGGAATTGCACCCCAAAATACATTTTGCTGCTTCTCCTGAGTATGGGGATACCACATGTGTGGGACTTTTTGGGAGCCTAGCCGCGTACGGGGCCCCGAAACCCAAGCACCGCCTTCAGGATTTCTAAGGGTGCAAATCTTTGATTTCACTCCTCACTACCTATCACAGTTTCGAAGGCCATAAAATGCCAAAATAGCACAAAACCCCCCCAAATGACCCCATTTTGGAAAGTAGACACCCCAAGCTATTTGTTGAGAGGCATGGTGAGTATTTTACAGCTCTCATTTGTTTTTGAAAATGAAGAAAGTAAAGAAAAAAAATTTTTTTTTTTTTTCTTTTTTCAATTTTCAAAACTTTGTGACAAAAAGCGACATCTGCAAAATACTCACAATACCTCTCAGCAAATAGCTTGGGGTGTCTACTTTCCAAAATGGGGTCATTTTGGGGGGTTTTATGCCATCTGGGCATTCCATGGCCTCCGAAACTGTGATTGGCAGTGAGAAGTGAAATAAAAAAATTACTCCCTTAGAAAGCCTGAAGGCGGTGCTTGGTTTTTGGGGTTCCGTACGCAGCTAGGCTCCCAAAAAGTCCCACACATGTGGTATCCCCGTACTCAGGAGAAGCAACAGAATGTATTTGGGGGTGTATTTCCACATATGCCCATGACATGTTTGAGCAATATATCATTTAGTGACAACTTTTTGTAAAAAAAAAAATATATATTTTTTTTTTTTTTTTCATTATTCAATCTCTTGGGACAAAAAAAAAAAAATATTTAACGGGCTCAACATTGCTCTCAGCAAATAGCTTGGGGTGTCTACTTTCCAAAATGGGGTCATTTGGGGGGGGTTTGAACTGTCCTGGCATTTTATGCACAACATTTAGAAGCCTATGTCACACGTCACCCACTCTTCTAACCACTTGAAGATAAAGCCCTTTCTGACACTTTTTGTTTACATGAAAACATATTTTTTTTTTGCAAGAAAATTACGTTGAACCCCCAAACACTATATATATTGTTAAAGCAAAGGCCCTACAGATTAAAATGGTGGGTGTTGCATTTTTTTTTTTCCACACAGTATTTGCGCAGCGATTTTTCAAACGCATTTTTTGTGGAAAAAATACACTTTTTTTTATTTTAATGCACTAAAACACACTATATTGCTCAAATTTTTGATGAAATAAAAAATATGATCTTAGGCCGAGTACATGGATACCAAACACGACATGCTTTAAAATTGCGCACAAACACGCAGTGGCGACAAACTACATACATTTTTAAAAGCCTTTAAAAGCCTTTACATGATACCACATTAGATTCACGGAGGAGGTCTACTGCTAAAATTACTGCCCTCGATCTGACCTTCGCGGTGATACCTCACATGCATGGTGCAATTGCTGTTTACATATGACGCCAGACCAACGCTTGTGTACGCCTTTGCGCAAGAGAAGGGGGGGCAGGGGTGCTTTTTTTTTTTTTTTTTTTTTTTTTTATTTTTTTTTTTATTTATTTAGCTTTTTTATTCTATTTTTAAACTGTTCCTTCCATTTTTTTTTCTTTGTTATGATTTTTATTGTTATCTCAGGGAATGTAAATATCCCCTATGATAGCAATAGGCAGTGACAGGTACTCTTTTTTTTTGAAAAAATTGGGGTCTATTAGACCCTAGATCTTTCCTCTGCCCTCAAAGCATCTGACCACACCAAGATTGGTGTGATAAAATGCTTTCCCAATTTCCCAATGGCGCGGTTTATATCCGGGAGGGGGGACATTCCCTCCCACTGCTTGTAAAAGCAGTCTAGAGGCTAATTACCCGCTAGAATTGCTTTTACATGAACGCCGATCACTGGCTGAAAAGAATGATACCAAGATGATACCTAAACCTGCAGGCATCATTCTGGTATAACCATTCAAAGTCCAGCAACATACTGGACATATATTGTAATCTTTTTTTTTTTCATGCAGCCTCTTGGCTGAACGAAAAAAAGAGATTGATTGGTGGGTATGCCCACCATTAGAATACCTCCCTTCATCCACCCACTTCTAATGATGGGCATACATGCACCATTTATATATGCCGATGCATGGGGGCATCCTCCCGCAAAAGTTATGCCGTGTACACACGGTCGGAATTTCGACCGTATGTACGTGGCATTAGGAGCCAATCGCTCCTCCGCCCCCCCTGCTGCCCCCATGCTTCGGCACATATGCTCTTTTTTTTAACTGTGGTGGTGAAATCACCTCCTACAGCGTTGGAGTCGCGGCTTTATGTATCGTGGGAGCAAACGCTGTTGCTGTCAAGATAAATAAATCCGCGCTGCAACTGAATGGCGCACCTGAAAACAAAAAAATGCTTAACACTAAAACACAGTAAACAAAATTACATACCTGAAAAGCAAGCATGATAAAACATAATAAAACATTGCAGAATAGAATGGAGTAAAAAAAGAGCAACAATAGAGAGAGAATAGAGTGAGAGAGAGAACAATAAAACGACAACTATTTTTGTTTTTTTTATTTTTTTGAGATTCACAGGTAAAAAAGCTCCTGACTGTTAGCGACTGAATCAAAACGCTACCACAAAAAAAATGTTAGCGATCGCAGGGATCAGGCCTGACTCTGCGAACACTGCAGTTATGTGTGCTTAGTGTTTTGTAAGTGACAGTGATCGATCGATACTGCACTTGGGTGGGCTGGGCTGGGCTGGGCGGAGGGGGAAAACGCAGGTGCTAGCAGGTATCTGGGCTGATCCCGCTAACAATGCGTTTTTTTGGAACCCTAAACTGCTGGGACGCTAGTATAGATCTGATCAGATCAGATATTGATCTGTTCAGATACTATACCACTAAGGGAGGTGTATGCTTTGCGCGTGGGTGTTTGCGGTACTGGCACTAACCTGGGGCGACGCAGACCTTATTTGACCCTAAAACCTAATTGATATCACCCGCCGGGCGATCAGGGGGTTAAACCGTTATTGGGTAATAAATGGCGGGTGCCCTGACAGTATAAAAAAACAAGCTAACTAACCAGCGTCACCCGTAACAGTAATACAAAAAAAAAACTGGCTACCTAGCGGCACCAGTGACACTAATGCAGCGATCAGAAAAACAATCGCTTAGTGACACTGGCAAAAGGGGGTGAAAGGGTTAACTAGGGGCAATCAGGGGGTTAAACCTTTATTAGGTAATATATGGGGGTACCTGACGCTATATAAAAACCTGACGGGGAACCTAAATAACGAAATAACTAACTGGCTAACCAGCGTCACCAGTGACATTTTTATACGGTGATCACTGGTGAAAGGGTTAACTCTAGGGGCAATCAGGGGGTTAAAACCTTTATTTAGGTTGTAATATGGGGGTACCTGACCTATAAACCTATTTATGAACCTATATAAACATGGCGGTTAACCTAAAAAAAAAACTGGTTACCTAGCGACACTAATGCAGCGATCAGAAAAACGATCGCTTAGTGACACTGGCAAAAGGGGGTGAAAGGGTTAACTAGGGGCAATCAGGGGGTTAAACCTTTATTAGGTAATATATGGGGGTACCTGACGCTATATAAAAACCTGACGGGGAACCTAAATAACGAAATAACTAACTGGCTAACCAGCGTCACCAGTGACAGTTATACGGTGATTACTGGTGAAAGGGTTAACTCTAGGGGCAATCAGGGGGTTAAAACCTTTATTTAGGTTGTAATATGGGGGTACCTGACCTATAAAACTATTTATGAACCTATATAAAACATGGCGGTTAAAATAAAAAAAAAATGGTTACCTAGCGACACAATGCAGCGATCAGAAAAACGATCGCTTAGTGACACTGGCAAAAGGGGGTGAAGGGGTTAACTAGGGGCAATCAAGGGGTTAAACCTTTATTAGGGGGGGGGGTAGGGGGCTACCTAGGACCTAAAACTAACTGCCCTGACAGTTATTACAGTCACACTGACACTAAATGCAGTGATCAGTAAATAAATGATCACTGCAATTAGTGACACTGTGACTGGGGGGGGAGGGGGTGATCTGGGGGGTGATCTGGGGGTGACAGGGGGGTGGATTGTGTGCCTATGTGTACTGGTGTCAGTGTACTGTTTGTGCACTAACCTTTACATGTTCTCTGCTCGGCGTTCCGGTCACATAGACCGGCGCACCGAGCGTGACATCACTTCCGCCTTCCTGTCTATACAATAGACAGGAAGGGGAAGCTTTTCATTCGCCAGGAGCGATCGCGAGGGGGTGGCCAAAACCACTGGCCGTCCCCTCGTCCCGGATCGCTCCTGAAGCGATGCCGACCGTCCCCGCCGGCGGAGGGGGTTCCGATCGGACACCCCACCCGCCGGAAGAATGGCACGTACAGGTACGTGGTTCTGCCTGTACGTGCCATTCTGCCGACGTATATATACAGGGGGCGGTCGGCAAGTGGTTAAATGTCTTTTTTTTCCTGCAAAAATAAATTTAACAAGGGGACCCCCAGATCCCGCCCCCCCCCCTGTGTGAAATGGTAAGGGGGTACAAAAGTACCCCTACCATTTCACCAAAAAAGTGGCAAAAATGGTAAAAATGACAGGAGACGGTCTTTGACAATTCCTTTATTAAAATCTTCTTTCTTTCATCTTCTCTTCTCTTATTTCTTTTCCCGCCCCCCCCCCATCTTCTCCTTCCGGCATCTTCTTCCATCTTCTTCTTCCATCTTCTTCTTCCTTCGATTCGCTTCTTCTTCCTCCGGTCTTCTCGTCCTTCTCGTCCGGCGTCGTCCTTCTCGTCCGGCATCAGCGTCTCTTCTCGCAGGCCGCTCCTCGCAATGGGAGGCTCCCGCTCTGTGAGGCTCCGCTCCGGGTGACAGGTCTTGTATAGCGAAGGCACCTGGTGACCCCGCCCCCCCTCTGACGTCATGGGGAAAGCCATAGGGAATTCCACATGACGTCCCCGTGCGTCAGAGGGGGCGGGGTCACCAGGTGCCTTCGTTATAAAAGACCTGTCACCCGGAGCGGAGCCTCACAGAGCGGGAGCCTCCCATTGCGAGGAGCGGCCTGCGAGAAGAGACGACGATGCCGGCCGAGAAGGACGACGCCGGACGAGAAGGACGAGAAGACCGGAGGAAGAAGAAGCGAATCGAAGGAAGAAGACGATGGAAGAAGATGCCGGAAGGAGAAGATGAAGAAAGGAAGAAGGAAGAGCAGAAGAAAGAAGAAAGAAGATTTTAATAAAGGAATTGTCAAAGACTGTCTCCTGTCATTTTTACCATTTTTGCCACTTTTTTGGTGAAATGGTAGGGGTACTTTTGTACCCCCTTACCATTTCACACAGGGGGGGGGGCCGGGATCTGGGGGTCCCCTTGTTAAGGGGGCTTCCAGATTCCGATAAGCCCCCCGCCCGCAGACCCCCACAACCACCGGGCACGGTTGTGGGGATGAGGCCCTTGTCCTCATCAACATGGGGACAAGGTGCTTTAGGGGGGGGACCCCAAAGCACCCTCCCAATGTTGAGGGCATGTGGCCTGGTACGGTTCAGGCGAGAGGGGGGGCCGCTCTCGTCCCCCCCTCCTTTCCTGCGGCCTGCCAGGTTGCGTGCTCGGATAAAGGGTCTGGTATGGATTTTGAGGGGGACCCCCACGCCATTTTTTTTTTTTTTTTTTTTTGGCCGGGGTTCCCCTTAAAATCCATCCCAGACCTGAAGGGTCTGGTATGGATATTTGGGGGGGACCCCACGCCATTTTTTTTTTTTTTTTTTGGCTGGGGTCCCCCTTAATATCCATACCAGACCTGAAGGGCCTGGTTATTGAATTTGGGGGGACCCCTACGCTTTTTTTTTTTTTTTATATCAATGAATGACTGTTTTTTAAATAGCTTTTTTTTCTGCAAAAATGACACTTTGTCATTCGAATTCATTCGAATGCATTCGAATTCATTCGTTATATCTGCTATAATAATTTCGTTTGAATTAGTTGAAATTTGATATTGGTAGTTGGATTCGAATAATTTGGAGCTGAAATTCGTAAACGGAATTTTTCCTGCAAAAATGACACTTTGTCATTCGAATTCATTCGAATCCATTCGAATTCATTCGAATCCATTCGAATTCATTCGAATTCATTCGGCGACGAAATTCGTAAACGGAATTTCGTATTCCGTACGGAATTCGTAAAAAAAAAAATTCGTACTACAGATTCGTAAATTCGTACGAATTTCGAAAAATTCGTACGAATTACGAATTCGTACGAAACGAATCGCACATGTCTACTGCTTTGCCAGTACCCTAAGCCTGGGTGAGAGAGGATGAGGAGGATGAGGAGGGCTTGGTCATCCACTCTACCAAGCCTTCGGCATGATGCGGCTCAACATGTCCATCTGCCGAAAATAAGGACAAGCGTGTCCCATGGCCACGTGCTGATGACGATGCACCACGTCCACGACCAGCACTGTTGTCTCTAGACACAGAGCCTGCTTGCCCTGGTTTGGCTTGTGACTGTCTGCCTCTCCTTGTTGGTCTTCCAGACATTGTAATGTGTAGTGTATATTGTGCTGGAGTCACACAGCACACACACTAACTCCTGCAGATGGCTGCTTTAGATGACAACAGGCCAGAAGGGCAGATACAGGGTAAGGTGGTTTAGTGTGCTGTGTTATAGTCACAGAGCACACACACACACTAACTCCTGCAGATGGCTGGCTGGCTGGCTGACTGCCTTAGATGACAACAGGCCAGAAGGGCAGATACAGGGTAAGGTGGTTTAGTGTGCTGTGTTATAGTCACAGAGCACACACACACACACACTAACTCCTGCAGATGGCTGGCTGTCTGACTGCCTTAGATGACAACAGGCCAGAAGGGCAGATACAGGGTAAGGTGGTTTAGTATGCTGTGTTATAGTCACAGAGCACACACACACACACTAATTCCTGCAGATGGTTGGCTGGCTGCCTTAGATGACAACAGGCCAGAAGGGCAGATACAGGGTAAGGTGGTTTAGTGTGCTACTGCTGTGCTATACTAATACAGCATGCACACACACTAACTCCTGCAGATGGCTGGAATGGTAGAGATTGAGAACAGCACTGAAAAGAATAAACTATCCCTGCCTATTTTTCCTCTTTCCCTACACTATTCCCCACACAGAAATGAATCACAAGCAGATATAGTGTGTACACTGTACAGTATACAGTCTGTCACTGACACTGTTCCTAACGCCGGAACACACTACAAGAGGCCGCCGGAGCGGCGGCCTTATATAGTGTGGGGCGTGTACTAAACCCCCTGAGCCATAATTGGCCACAGGCATCCTGCCTGTGGCCAATTATTGCTCTCCTCGCCGCTGGCTCTATGATTGGCCAAGCATGCGGGGTCACAGTGCATGCTTGGCCAATCATCAGCCAGCAATGCACTGCGACTGCACTGGACTCGACGAGCAGACGAACGGCCGATGTTCGATTCGAACATGGGTTCGAATCGAACAATGGGCCCATCCCTAGTACTGGGGATAGTGTGAAGGAATGTAATGTACATACTGATAATCAGAAAATGTCTATTTGCTTATGTGTATACAGTGGTGTGAAAAAGTGTTTGCCCCCTTGCTCATTTCCTGTTCCTTTGCATGTTTGTCACACTTAAGTGTTTCGGAACATCAAACCAATTTAAACAATAGTCAAGGACAACACAAGTAAACACAAAATGCAATTTGTAAATGAAGGTGTTTATTATTAAAGGTGAAAAAAAATCCAAACCATCATGGCCCTGTGTGAAAAAGTGATTGCCCCCCTTGTTAAAACACACTATAACTGTGGTTGTCCACACCTGAGTTCAATTTCTCTAGCCACACCCAGGCCTGATTATTGCCAAACCTGTTCACAATCAAGGCATCACTTAAATAGGAGCTGCTTGACACAGTAAGGTCCACCAGAAGATCCTTAAAAGCTACACATCATGCCGAGACCCAAAGAAATTCAGGAACAATTGAGAAAGAAAGTAATTGAGATCTATCAGTCTGGAAAGGGTTATAAAGCCATTTCCAAAGCTTTGGGAATCCAGCGAACCACAGTGAGAGCCATTATCCACAAATGGCGAAGACATGGAACAGTGGTGAACCTTCCCAGGAGTGGCCGGCCGCCCAAAATTACCCCAAGAGCGCAGCGACGACTCATCCAAGAGGTCACAAAAGACCCCACAACAACGTCCAAGGAACTGCAGGCCTCACTTGCCTCAGTTAAGGTCAGCGTTCATGCCTCCACCATCAGGAAAAGACTGGGCAAAAATGGCCTGCATGGCAGAGTTCCAAGGAGAAAACCACTGCTGAGCAAAAAGAACATCAAAGCTTGTCTCAATTTCTCCACAACACATCTTGATGATCCCCAAGACTTTTGGGACAACATTCTGTGGACCGATGAGACAAAAGTGGAACTCTTTGGAAGGTGTGTGTCCAAGTATATCTGGCGTAGAAGGAACACTGCATTTCAGAAAAAGAACATTATACCAACAGTAAAATATGGTGGTGGTAGTGTGATGGTCTGGGGCTGTTTTGCTGCTTCAGGACCTGGAAGACTTGCCGTGATAAAAGGAACTATGAATTCTGCTGTCTACCAAGAGATCCTGAAGGAGAATGTCCGACCATCTGTTCGTGTACTCAAGCTGAAACGAACTTGGGTTCTGCAGCAGGACAATGATCCTAAACACACCAGCAAGTCCACCACCGAATGGCTGAAGAAAAACAAAATGAAGACTTTGGAGTGGCCTAGCCAAAGTCCTGACCTGAATCCTATTGAGATGTTGTGGTATGACCTTAAAAAGGCCGTTCATGCTCGAAAACCCTCTAATGTAACTGAATTAGGACAATTCTGCAAAGATGAGTGGGCCAAAATTCCTCCAGGACGCTGTAAAAGCCTCATTGCACGTTATCGCAAACGCTTGGTTGCAGTTGTTGCTGCTAAGGGTGGCCCTACCAGTTATTAGGTTTAGGGGGCAATCACTTTTTCACACAGGGCCATGATGGTTTGGATTTTTTTTCACCTTTAATAATAAACACCTTCATTTACAAATTGCATTTTGTGTTTACTTGTGTTGTCCTTGACTATTGTTTAAATTGGTTTGATGTTCCGAAACACTTAAGTGTGACAAACATGCAAAGGAACAGGAAATGAGGAAGGGGGCAAACACTTTTTCACACCACTGTACATGTTTCTATGCAAATTCCTTACTTATTATGTAGTATTCAGATTGGCTTTCTGTTGACTCTAAAGATGGTGTCTATACCCCCCATCCCACACATTAGAGGAATGCGATAACGAGCTTCAATCAACCTTCAAGCATCAAGTTTCTCCATTTCTCTTGTATTTTAACCAATGAGATGTACCTATTATGCCGCGTACACACAAAGGGACAATCCCGCGGGATTATCCGCTGGACTCAAGTCCAGCGGACAATCCCCTCGTGTGTGGGCGTCGGCTGACTTTTTTTGCCAAAAGTCCGGCGGACTAAAGTTTTAAGTTTTGTTTTAAAATTATCCGCTGGACTTGGCAGTCCGGCCGTGTGTAGTATGGTCCGGCGGACCAAAAAGGACGCATGCTCAGTAGCAAGTATGTCAAGGAATCACTCGGTCTGGTAAAACTAGCCTTCGTATTGAAGCTAGCACAATCGTCACGCTGCTGATTCTTTGATATTTTATTACAGCGGAATTTGTATGTTATCGTGCTTGAAGAATGATTTCGCCTTGCTGCTTGTATATTCACGCAGAGTCCTCCCGAACGTTTTTCTTCATCATTCTTTAGTGAACTTATATATATATCTTTTTATCTCTCTCTCTCTCTCTCTCTCTCTCTCTCTCTCTCTCTCTCTCTCTCTCTCTCTCTCTCTCTCTCTCTCTCTCTCTCTATATATATATATATATATATATAACTAGATATATATACACACAAACACACATATATATATATATATATATATATATATATATATATATATATATATATATATATATATATATATATATACAGTGGTGTGAAAAAGTGTTTGCCCCCTTCCTCATTTCCTGTTCCTTTGCATGTTTGTCACACTTAAGTGTTTCGGAACATCAAACCAATTTAAACAATAGTCAAGGACAACACAAGTAAACACAAAATGCAATTTGTAAATGAAGGTGTTTATTATTAAAGGTGAAAAAAAATCCAAACCATCATGGCCCTATGTGAAAAAGTGATTGCCCCCTAAACCTAATAACTGGTAGGGCCACCCTTAGCAGCAACAACTGCAACCAAGCGTTTGCGATAACGTGCAATGAGGCTTTTACAGCGTCCTGGAGGAATTTTGGCCCACTCATCTTTGCAGAATTGTCCTAATTCAGTTACATTAGAGGGTTTTCGAGCATGAACGGCCTTTTTAAGGTCATACCACAACATCTCAATAGGATTCAGGTCAGGACTTTGGCTAGGCCACTCCAAAGTCTTCATTTTGTTTTTCTTCAGCCATTCGGTGGTGGACTTGCTGGTGTGTTTAGGATCATTGTCCTGCTGCAGAACCCAAGTTCGTTTCAGCTTGAGTACACGAACAGATGGTCGGACATTCTCCTTCAGGATCTCTTGGTAGACAGCAGAATTCATAGTTCCTTTTATCACGGCAAGTCTTCCAGGTCCTGAAGCAGCAAAACAGCCCCAGACCATCACACTACCACCACCATATTTTACTGTTGGTATAATGTTCTTTTTCTGAAATGCAGTGTTCCTTCTACGCCAGATATACTTGGACACACACCTTCCAAAGAGTTCCACTTTTGTCTCATCGGTCCACAGAATGTTGTCCCAAAAGTCTTGGGGATCATCAAGATGTGTTGTGGAGAAATTGAGACAAGCTTTGATGTTCTTTTTGCTCAGCAGTGGTTTTCTCCTTGGAACTCTGCCATGCAGGCCATTTTTGCCCAGTCTTTTCCTGATGGTGGAGGCATGAACGCTGACCTTAACTGAGGCAAGTGAGGCCTGCAGTTCCTTGGACGTTGTTGTGGGGTCTTTTGTGACCTCTTGGATGAGTCGTCGCTGCGCTCTTGGGGTAATTTTGGGCGGCCGGCCACTCCTGGGAAGGTTCACCACTGTTCCATGTCTTCGCCATTTGTGGATAATGGCTCTCACTGTGGTTCGCTGGATTCCCAAAGCTTTGGAAATGGCTTTATAACCCTTTCCAGACTGATAGATCTCAATTACTTTCTTTCTCAATTGTTCCTGAATTTCTTTGGGTCTCGGCATGATGTGTAGCTTTTAAGGATCTTCTGGTGGACCTTACTGTGTCAAGCAGCTCCTATTTAAGTGATGCCTTGATTGTGAACAGGTTTGGCAATAATCAGGCCTGGGTGTGGCTAGAGAAATTGAACTCAGGTGTGGACAACCACAGTTATAGTGTGTTTTAACAAGGGGGGCAATCACTTTTTCACACAGGGCCATGATGGTTTGGATTTTTTTTCACCTTTAATAATAAACACCTTCATTTACAAATTGCATTTTGTGTTTACTTGTGTTGTCCTTGACTATTGTTTAAATTGGTTTGATGTTCCGAAACACTTAAGTGTGACAAACATGCAAAGGAACAGGAAATGAGGAAGGGGGCAAACACTTTTTCACACCACTGTATATATATATTATATATATATATATATTATATATATATATATATATTTTATTTGTTTTTGGTTAGCAAAAGTATTTTGGATTACACATGATTAAATTGGGGAATCAGCAGAGCTTGCCCTTAATTCAGATCTTACCCTCACATTTCCAGCGAATGCACTTGCAGTGCAATTGAAGTTGCACTTTACACTTGTACTGTCAAATGAATGTGCATTTTGGAAATGACCTCCATATTATTTAGACATGTACCTGCCTACTCCTAAATAAACTATGTTTTTCAATTACAAACACGTATATCATTATTTGGTTGAAATTAAATTACCATTTATTCTGGTTTAAACAAGGGTAAACAAAATAGGAAGGCAACACTGGAGCCACTTTGAGATTTTATGAAGGCTTTTTGCCCCCACGGCAGACATCAAGTTTGTGAACCCAAAATTTAAGTTTGGGCATATTCGATACAATATAGGGAGCACAACAAGATTGTCCAGGAATCACACAGACCAGGAACAGCAGCAGATGACATCTATGTCCCCAAGCTGTGGCACTACAACAGCCTGCGTCTTCTGTCAGACCAGACTGAAGCCAGGCAATCACTTCCGACTCTTCCTTGCAGCCTTCCCACCACGCTGCCCTGCAGTCTTCCCTGCACGCTTCCTTGGAGGCGGACTTGTGGTAGGAGGAGGAGGAGGAGGAGGAGGAGGAGTTGCTGTCGGGCCTTCATCTGTCAGGCGGGTGGATGCAGTTAGTTCACCCCTCAAACCCCCCTGAAGAGCTGCAAAAAATAGGCCCTCGCACAGCTGCCGTTGGCCCTTCTCCATTTCCAGCAACCTGCTGGCCAAGTAGGTGGCATAGGCCTCTTCCGGAATGGGGGGTCTTCGGAGAATATCACTCGCCTCCCGAATGAGGGCGAGTGATTCCTCCTCAACCCTGCTCATCCTCCTGGGCCTTCTTGTGGGTATGCGCAGGGGTGGAGGTAGACTTCTTACAGCCTGGCTCACAGTCTGGCTCGTGCTGGGCCCAGCCACCTCCTGGCTCTCGCTGGTCATGGCCTCCTCCTCCATATCACTTGTCCCGGCATCCTCCTGGGTGAGCTCATCCTGTGTCAAAAGAAAATCCAAAATCAAACACATGTTTTTTTGGTTATGGCCTCCTCAATCATACAATTGTAAATTTCTGAACGTGCAGATAAATTTGTCCATATATCAAAAAGGCTATCATTTGGACCCCAGCATTTTCCAAGCAGATCACCAATCTTTTTTAACGCATTTTTGCCCACTACTGGATGTATGTATACACTATATGTATACATATGTAGCACCAACACTTTTTAGAAGTGGGCGCTATTTTTTTTTTTTTTCTGAATTCTGAGTTCAGGGTGTTAATTGTTTCACATTTTTACGTTGACATCAGTTTGTCTGGCCTGTGCTGGAGTTCTGTCTGGTCCTAGGTGAGGTGAGGCACCTGTGACAGGCTCATAACACAGTCTGCTTGTACACATGATGAGGTTACATTTGCTCGGACACAATCAGTGGGAGCGTCTGGCCCCACTGTGTATTTTGGGAAGCGTGATTTGAGATGCTGAGGTCATGTGTTCAGGCTTGAGCTTCACTTTAGATTCCTGGTTCTGTTCCGCAACAACCCCACAAGTGTTCCTGGGCCCAGGAGTGTCTGCTGGCCCTGGAAGCCTGGTCATCCTGACCAGCCCCAGAGGCCCTTGTTGTCTGTGGTGGGGATCCATCCGTTCCCGAGCCTCAGAACTGGATAGTTTGAGGCCCAGCAATTGAAGGAGTATTCTCAAGTGCCCCCGTGTCCTCTCAGGATTGGAGAGACATAGCGACTCATACCGGCAAACACGGGGGAGGGGGCTCTTCGGAGGAGGGCAGTGGGTCTGGCTGCTTGTTAGGAGCTGAGATGTATGGACACTAGTGAATTGCCATGCCCTACTGTTTTGCTGCAAAAGGTTTGCTGAAAGGTAAACGTAACCTCGGAACTGTTGCAAAAAAACAACCTTTCCTTACAACATAGTGTGTGCCGGACACTTTGCTGGTTCCAAGTCACTTGTTGTTTGCTACATCTGCGGACAAGGGTATATCCAACAGTGAAGTGTCCAGTTGTGAGGGGCTACTCTCTGGCCTTTCTTACTTACCTTTCTTGGGCTGCCAGCAGCTCAGAAGTGTCTGAGCTTTTTCACCCATGCCCTCAATTTACAACCGAGACACTGTGTAATGTTTAAACGTTGTTAAACAATTATCCAAAATCTGTCCAAATGAAAGGTGCTTGGAGTATAGGTCTCCGCAATTGATGGTTACTAACCTGGGGAACCCCTAGACAATTAATGACAAGCTACAAGAAGCGGGTAATCGGTAAGCCGTGAAAAGACATAGCGGCCTGTTATAGAGTGGGAGTGGAGGTGGTTCCGCATAATAGAATTTCTGATTAAAACATACATTTCTAAGCAATTCTAATCTTTACATTTACATCATTAATATTCACCCAATCACTATTTAGGCTCAAAAATATATACCTGGCTCCAGCTGGGCGCATCAGCTAGCTCCAAGGTGGAGGGGTCTTCTCCTTCCGTGGAAGCCTCAGCTGGCGTGGAGGGAAGAGTGGAGGGAAGGGTGGAGGGAAGAGTGGACAGTGATTGCCTGGGTTCCATCTGGTCACCTAGAAAACAGAGTTGGTTGTAGTACCACAGCTTGGGTACATAAACATCCTCTGCTGCTGCTCCTGATCTGAGTGAATCCGCAATCTTTTTGCGCTCCCGCTTGTACATATGCCTCAAACTTGAAATTCGGGCTTCAACAAACTTGATGTCTGCGTTGGGGACTCGAGTCTTCACCAAATCCAAAAGTGGCCCCAGTGTTACCTTCCGGACATCCCTATTTCCATATAAGGGGTTTTTGACCTCATACAGGTTGACATTTTTCCTGTACAGCGCAATAAATTCTGTCAGGAAATCCTGATCCTTAAATGGATTGTACTGGGATGTTGACATGTTTGTTTCTGTTTTGTTAGTAATGGCAATACAAAAGACAAAAAACACAAATGTTACTAAAAACGCACATCCAGTTTTTAGAACAAAACATTACACAACACACCCACACACAGGCAGCAACACCCACACACAGGCAGCAACACCCACACACAGGCAGCAACACCCACACACAGGCAACAACACCCACACACAGGCAGCAACACCCACACACAGGCAACAACACCCACACACAGGCAACAACACCCACACACAGGCAGCAACACCCACACACAGGCAGCAACACCCACACACAGGCAGAAACACCCACACACAGGCAGCAACACCCACACACAGGCAACAACACCCACACACAGGCAGCAACACCCACACACAGGCAGCAACACCCACACACAGGCAGCAACACCCACACACAGGCAACAACACCCACACACAGGCAACAACACCCACACATGAGTAAAAAATGCAGGCCCAAAACCCAATAAACCACAGTGATGTATCCTAGAAAACCCTTACCTTCGTACAGAGCGCTCGCTACTTCCGTTCGGAAAACACGTGGCCCTCAAACAGCCTTATATACACTGCTCACGCGTCGAAGTCCGCCTGCGTCCTCCGCGTCGCCCGCCCATGACGTTCCTTGTGACGAGTATTCCCCGCCCCGCTTCCCCTCGTTGCATTGTGGGTGAATAAGTAAATGAAGATGGCGGACACATTCTCAGCAAGTAGCGCGGAGGAAAGCCCAGAACCCCAGACATCTGCATCCAGCAGCAGATATAAGGCCCCAATATGGCCTTTGAAGAGATGGTGGAGATGGTGGACATCCTCCAAAGGGAAGATTATGACGGGGAAAATGGCCCCTACCCTCGACCCAACTTGCGCAAGGACATGATTCTGAGTACAGTCGTCAGCACCCTGGAGCATAAGTTCGGCGTACGAAGGGGCAAGGATCAACTGCGCAAGCGATGGTCCGACATTAAATCCAGGGAGGCCGATCAGTACAGGAGAATTCGAAAAGCGGTCAAAAAAAGTAAGTCAAGCACGTGCGCTACTATGGTTATATTTGATATCTCTAATCTTGCGAAGATTTAATTATAACTCGTTCGTTAATCTTGCGAAGATTTTATTAGCACTCGTACGTTAATCTTGCGAAGATTTTATTAGAACTCGTACGTGAATCTTGCAAAGATTTTATTAGAACTCGTACGTGAATCTTGCGAAGATTTTATTAGCACTCGTATGTGAATCTTGCGAAGATTTTATTAGAACTCGTACGTGAATCTGGCGAAGATTTTATTAGAACTCGTACGTGAATCTTGCGCAGATTTTATTAGAACTCGTACGTGAATCTGGCGAAGACTTGATGAAAGTTTGTTTGTCATGATAAAGTTGGTTCAGTTTACCTGGCTGTGGGTTGTTTGAGTTGTAAGGTTGTTTATTATTGTCAGGATCTATACTATTACTACTGTAGTAATGGTTTTGAGGGTAACTTACACAGGGACTCCAGAAGATGGTTTGGGGGGGGGGGGGGGGGGGGGGGAAATCTGTTAAGCAGGGTGTCAAGCTACAAATTCCAAAGAAATGCTCAGCATCTACAAATACTGTAGCTGATGACTTTTCAAATAAGTACACTCATCTGTCACAGGGTCCAGCGACCTCAGCACCCGAGACTAACCGTCCCTTGGATGCTGCAGCTACCATCTTTGATATTGGAATCGTGAAATTAATCTTTGCGGCTTCACTTCCCGGTTCACTATTGGGCATGCGCCAGTTGCGCAATGCAATAGGACTGGTCCGCGCTAGCTCTGGGGCCCCTGTGTGTCCCAGCAGACAGCACGGTGGGACGGGATGTGGCGTATACTTCTGTGGGAGTCTATGGCCGGATGTGTGTGCAAATACCTGCCTTACACAGGTATCTGCAACCCCTCTCCCCTAAAAGGTTCCAAATAAGACACCAGAGGGGTGCAGGGATCCAATGAACGGAAGTTCAACTTTAGGGTTGAAGGCCGGTTTAAATATTGGAGTTTCATTAGATAGGGATTTCAATTCTGTATTCAAGTAGGATCTTGTAACAAACTGCTAATAATTGGACAACGCTTTTAAACAATGTTTAATATTCATATTTCGGCACTCAAATATCAGTGTGATTTAAAAGTGTACCTTTGTGTTCCATTACCATAGGGGGCAAAAGACTCAGACGTCACTCAGGACATCCCAGGACCTCCCGGCCTCACCAGACTAATTGGGCAGTTAGCCCAAGCCCACGCGGGGATGTGAAGGAAGTTGAGGTGCTTCAAGTCGAGCACATCTGCACCCCACCAAGTGAGTGTCTGATAACACAGATTGAGCTACTAAATTAATGTCTGCAAGTTTTTGACCTTTTTTTTCCTTGTGTTTTATCTACCCAACTTTTAGGTGATGATATGGTTGTGGAAGGCCAAGCTGCGGAGCCATTTTCCACGGACAGTGCCCACAGGCTTATTGGGCAGATAATGGGCTGGAATATGCAGCTGGAAACAATGGGAAACCAGTTGAAAACCATGCAGAGGGAGATGGCCACCATGCAGCAGGGAATGAAGGACATGATTGATGTTTTGGGGAGAATCTAAAGACCCCTTTTCCATTTGCAAACATCAATCATGTCCTTCATTCCCCTTTTGATACGCAAATTTTGTACAATTTTAGATGCCAAATTTTGAATATGCACATGGTGTGTCAACATGTGCTATGTGCCATCAGGGGATCTCAATGTACGCATTTTGTGTTTGCAACCCCTAATGCTAGTAGGTGAGAGGAAAGGGGTTTCACACACAAAACACGTCCATTGATTCCCCATGATGGAACATAGCACATGTTGACATTACCCATTTTGAATTTAAATTTGTGTGCATATTCAAAATTTGGCTTCTACTGTACATGGGTTAACAGTTGAACTTTGTAAGTTCCCTAGTTTTACATTGGCTAAATATTTTATAAGCTAAAAAAAATGTTTTTAATATTTTAAACCATGTTTTTATTTTTTATAAAAAAAAAAAAAAAAAAAAAAATGTTGGTAAAAAATACCAAAAAAAAATATATTCAAAAAAAAAAAAAAAAGGGATAGAATACCAAAAAAAAAAAATATATTTGAAAAAAAAAATAAAAAATAAAAAAATGATAATAAATCAACAAAAAAAATAAAAAAAAACATGTTTGGATGTGCACTATAATAAAAAAAAATGTTTGCACAAATTAAACAATGTGTGTGACTTCTTCTTTTTAAATACTACCAGTTTGACCAAAAAATTTTGTGGTTCATTGACAAAGGGGCTTATTTACTAAACGCAAAACAAGTTTTGCACTATAATAAGTGCACTAGGACAACATATAAAACAGCCAAAAAGAAAAGCAAACAATACGAAAAAAACAATATTTGAAACAGACATCAATGGATTTATTTTTGAAAAATAAAGTAAGTTTTAAGGGTCTGCTGCCATTGCAATGGCCCCCCCTACCATTAAAATAAGTTAAATATCGGTCCCGCACTTGCTGTGCTGCTTGTGGGGCCAAGCCACGACGGCGATTATCCAGCCCTGTCATCTCGGCCTCCACTCCGGCCTCAGGCCCAATAGGTAGTGTGTAGCTGGTCGAATGCTTCCGGAGGTAATTGTGCATTATACAGCAGGTGAGAATAATTGTATTGAGTTTGTACTCTGCCAGATGGATCGAAGTTAAGAGCAATCTGAAACGGTTGGCCATAATTCCGAAGGCATTTTCAACCACCCTTCTTGCTCTGGCCAACCGAAAATTAAAAATCCTCCTCTCAGGGGTGAGGGATCTTTGGGGAAATGGCCTCATCAGGTGTTCACCCAGACCAAACGCCTCGTCGGCAATGAAAACAAAGGGGAGTCCCTCCACATTCTCTGCATCTGGTGGCAGCTCCAGGCCACCAGTCTCGAGACGACGGCAGAACTCCGTCTGGTTAAACACTCCTCCATCCGACATCCGGCCGTTTTTCCCCACATCCACATAAAGAAAGTCATATTGTGCCGACACCACCGCCATCAACACTATACTATGGAACCCCTTATAGTTCCAATAGTAAGACCCCGAATGGGGTGGGGGCACAATTCGGACATGTTTGCCGTCAATCGCCCCTCCGCAGTTGGGAAAGTCCCAACAGGCAGCAAACTGGGAAGCCACAGTCTGCCATTCCCGTGGCGTGGAAGGACACTGTGAAGTCAAACAGAAAGATACAATTATAATTAAAAACAAGCCAAAACTCCAAACTAAATCCAAGAAATTAACAAACAATTTGGAGCAACATATGTATTTATTTTCTTAGTCCTTGAAATCAATCAAAAATATTAAATATAAGGGACAATTCTCTGATTGATGACCCCCCTGATGGCCCAGAGAAGATAATAATGGGGATGTGGGTGGGGAGTAATTAAGTCTAAGGTCACACAATACACATGCAAACAATTAAACAGTGTGGGGGGGGGGTGGGTTAATTAGAAGCTGACCAAAAACACATGCAATCAATTAAACAGTGTGGGGGGGGGGATAATTAGAAGCTGACCAAAAACACATGCAATCAATTAAACAGTGTGGGGGGGGGGGGGGGGGATTAATTAGAAGCTGACCAAAAACACATGCAATCAATTAAACAGTGTGGGGGGGGGGGGATTAATTAGAAGCTGACCAAAAACACATGCAATCAATTAAACAGTGTGGGGGGGGATTAATTAGAAGCTGACCAAAAACACATGCAATCAATTAAACAGTGTGGGGGGGATTAATTAAAAGCTGACCAAAAACACATGCAAACAATTAAACAGTGTGTGTGGGGGGGGGGGGTGGTTTAATTAGAAGCTGACCAAAAACACATGCAATCAATTAAACAGTGTGGGCGGGGGGTGGGTTAATTAGAAGCTGACCCAAAACACATGCAATCAATTTAAAAATGTGGGGGGGGGGATTAATTAGAAGCTGACCAAAAAACACATGCAAACAATTAAACAGTGTGGGGGGGGGGGGGGGTGGGTTAATTAGAAGCTGACCAAAAACACATGCAATCAATTTAAAAATGTGGGGGGGATTAATTAGAAGCTGACCCAAAACACATGCAATCAATTTAAAAAAGAGGGGCAAGGGGGTGAAAGGGGGGGGGGGGAGTAAAGCAGTACAA